>MIQA02023728.1:0-13135 GCA_001887855.2 Sclerospora graminicola
GATTATAAGTTATTATAATCCACCCTGAGAAACAGATTCTGATATAATTATCGAATCTAAGTAAAGCTCTAATAATAAGAGTATTATTAGATCAGTTTTACATTACATGTTACTATGATTAGTCCAGATCTAATTATACTAGTTAGCTCTTAACCACTCATCAATATATTCACTCTTAAACTTACCTTCTTCTAGATACGTGGCTTAGTTATATATTTATTTATATAACTAAGGGATTATTTGATTAATTAAATAGTCCCCTCTAAAGTTTATTTTCCTTAAACTATAAAGAACCAAATTACATTTGGCTCTAACCAATTGCACGCTTCCTCACTTGCAATTTAATAGTGTGTGTCTGTATCAGCTAGCCTGTTACACCTGGTAGCACTTTGTGGTCCATCTTAACGACCACTGTTCACACCCTCCCGCTAGTTAACTAGCGGAGCGAAGGTTTAAGAGCCGCCCGACCGTCATGACGACGGTCAGCGATCGTGAGCGCGAGCGCGAGCGACTGCTCGCGCAAGACTTTGTGAGGGACACGTTCCCTCAATTTTCACAAAGAAGTGTGGACACCGTGGTGGAAGACCATGGGGACCAACATCATCACCAACCTCCGAGGTAAAACCTCGGAGGAAGCTTTAGAAATGGTTACCCGTTTCAAGAGGATGTACATAGATCCTCAGGTGCGTTCTGTAATGTTACGGTCGCCACCAACAACGCCCACAGCGAGTGCGAGCGTTGATGTAGTAAAGGCGCGGGTTCCACCCTTTACTGGCGAAGGGGGTGAATCCCCGCAGAGGTGGTTGATGCCTTCTCTGCTCAAAAGATTGTGGACCCACGTCCACAAGCTTATTTTGCCACCACATGCATGGGCGGTCGCGCCAGGGCATGGGCAATGAGCCGCAGATCCACTGATGAATCTGCATTCCTGACGTATCAGGACTTGGAAGCTGAGCTAAAGCTCAACTTCGAAGCTCCAGAAATGGAGCTTAGTTGCCGTGAAGAGTCATGGAACTCAAGGAGGGTAAGCTTAGTCTTCAGGCTTACGCTCAGAAAATACAATATTTGTTATCAATGTTATCAAATATTGTATACGAGCCGGTGCCCCCTGCCATGCAGGTCACTGGCTTTATGAAGGGACTGAACGACGGCCCCATCAAGCAGAGTCTTTATCGAATTCCGCCAAAGACTCTGAGGGATGCTATAGATCAAAGCATCCGAAAGGAATTCAGCATGCGTTCAGCGTAAACGATGACTGGGCTCAGTCGAAGGGCTCAACAGCCTTTCGACTTTAACATGCCGCCGGTGCGGCATGTTAATAACAATCTCTCATCGAGACGAAGTTCACACTTCGTCCCGCGACACCAAAACCCACGCCAGAGCGCGGGTGGAGGAGACCCCGAACCGATGGACCTATCGGATGCAGTTGCCTCGACCCCGAGGCAACCGAAAAACAAGAAGTTCCTTCGCCGCAATAGATGCGCGAGTTGCTTTATAGCACAGATCAAGAAGATGTAAGTCGCATCGTCGTTCCAAACGACGATGATACCAAACATCAAATTTTGTTTGAGTACTATGATGCATCGATTTCGGGGCATCAAGGTCGAGAGAAGACGTATACTTCTCTCGCACGTGATTTTCAATGGCGTAACCAGTATAAATGGGTACGCAAGTACGTACGCGCTTGCGATATTTGCCAGCGCCTCAAGCCTGCGCACTCTGCGCAGGCTCCCCTCCAATCTCCGCCGCTTCCGACAGAGTGTTGGAAGTCCATTTCCATGGACTTTATATTCGGTCTTCCGCCCGATCATAGTCGGAAGACTGGAATAGTGGTCTTTTTAGACCGCTTCAGCAGATGGTTCATCTTGCTGCAGTGTCAGCGAATGTCACCGCTGCGCAAACGGCGCGGATATTCGTTGACACGGTATTCCGTTTACACGGAATGCCGGAAAACATAATTTCGGATCGAGATCCGAGATTCACAGGACGTTTCTGGCAAGAAACGTTCTCGTTATTTGGCACGCCGTTGAAGATGTCAACTGCGGACCATCCGGAAGCGGATGGGCAAACTGAACGCGCTAACCGCGTTCTCGGAGACATGCTGCGTTCATACGCGCATGCCTTCGAGCAATGGAGTGACTCTTTGCCACTCACCGATAAACAACTCGGTGCATGCTTCTACTAAGCATACACCGTTCTTCGTGAATGCGTTAAGACATCCACGAACCCCAGCTTTACTTGGCGGTACGCCAAATCTAAGTGGGGGAGGGACCCGCTCAAATTTTGAGCGGTCGATGCGCAAATTGCAGCCGCAACTTGCGATGAGACTGACGAGTCTTCTACTGTTAACACAGTAGAAACTCAAGCAGCTTCAGACACTGAAGCTGGTTATTCGGAATATGTGTCTGCAGCAATTGATGCAGACAATGAAAACAACTCATCTACTGCCAATAAAGCAGTAGATGAATTCGTAGTACAGCGCCAAGCTGTAATACGCTATGTAAAAGATGCACTTGCTTCCGCTTTTGACAAGCAGAAGCAAAATGCAGATTGACTGGAAGGGAAAACAGAAGTTCCTTTCAAAAAGGTGAATTAGTATTGTTATCAACTACTAATTTGCCTACACATGCAATTAGCAACTTCCCTACACGGATGTTGCTCCCTAAATTCATTAGACCTTTCAAGGTCCAAAGCGTTAAGGGGAATGCCTATACATTAGACAGTCCCACGGCCATGCGCTTTCACCCAACGTTTTACGTTGGGAGGCTCAAGCCGTATCGATCGTCTACGTCTTCGGACGACACGCATCGCCACGGAGAATGCCGTGTTTCTTCAAGTCTCCCAAGAGAGACTTGTAATCGGTCTCCAACTGATTATGAGAAGTCTGGAGAGTTTCCATCTCCGACTTTAGCCGATCAATCTCGACCAGCAGAAAATCATTCTTCTGCTGCATTACGAGATGCGCGCTCAAAATGTCGCGAATCTCGTCTCGATGAGTGGCACAATCGCAAAATAACCCCGCAATTCACAAATATGGTGGATTTGACAAATTTAGAGTGTTTAAACAGTTTCAACACTACATGTGGTTTTGGTTTTATGTGGCACATGTAAATTATTTTTATGCTTGTAATTTATTTTGTTTACCCTATTTAGCAAATTTTCCGTCGGGCGGACTGCTGAATATCATGGTGCCCCCACCTCCTTCGGTATCGTTTGGTATGGCGGCTGGAAAGCTTCGAAGGTAAAACGACGCCAGGCGACGTCTTTGCCGCGTTCTTCGCGGTGCTCATGGGCACGAGTTCGTTGGCCCAAATTTCCCCCAATGTCACGCGTGGCGTTTACGTTGGATGGCGCGCGGTTGCTCACTGGGGGGCACGAGAAACTCGTGCGTGTGTTTGATGTATTGGAAATCAAAGAACAATTTGTAAATTACAAGCTCGAGGGACGGACCGAGATGCTCGTGACACCGCCCCAGCCATTGCGCGAGCTGCCAACGAGGCAACCGATTCGAAAAATTGTCGTCTTCAGTCATGAAGTAGCAGCTACCGGTGAAGTGGATGGCACGGTGCGGGTGTGGAATTTAAAAACGTACGAAGAGATGCGACAGATTCAAGTCCCAGCCGATGTCATGGACATGGAAGCGTCACGAAAGGGCGCCATCTTGTATATAAAAATAAAAGTTGAATAGTTTTGGAGATTGGCGTTTTCATGTGGCTAAAGAACGTATTCATTAGTAGACCTCGTTCAACCCGGCACCCACTGCGGTAGCAACGCCATCGCGGCCTTTTACTATTTGAACTTAATGTCATAGGACCCGCACACTTTGGACAATCCACACTGGTAGGGATGAGTCCGACACTTCTGGCCCACTCAATCGCGCTTCCTTCGGACGAGCAAGCCTTAGTTACGGTCTTGTATGTGAAGGAAGCATTGCAGCTAACGTCGTATTCGTAGGATACAGTAGTAGAGGAGCGGGCCATGTTGGGACTTGTGATATTAAAAAAAATTGAAAATTTACGGTGCAGAAGTATGCAATGTGTCCATGAGACAGGGCAATTTTAATTTGTTGATCTCGATCTCCCTGTAACCTTTGAGGAAATTCCAGTTACGGACATTCTGACGTACAATCGGTTACGTGTTGATAGGTATTCTACTTAAATGATGGAACTTAAGGCCTCCTGATAGTAAGGACGGTGTTCAGTGTCAGCTAGATTGATGAATTAGGGCGTGAAGACATTATCCCATAGAATATCGACGAGAATTTCCAGCAATCACCGTCCCATGCGAGAGTCACAGTCAATGACCCAGCAGGGCATTGAATGCACCCCGCTGATCCGTTGGGTGAATAGGTTCCTAGCGGACACGCATTCGAACGATAATTTTGCATTCTAAAAACCGTAGTGTGTCGTAAGTGGAAAGCACAATGTCTGCACCCATAAATTGCGAGGCTGAGTGGAACCTTTTGCGCGTCACATCTTGATAAGTTACCACACTTAAGTTCGTCTTGGCTCGGATCTCGTGTTCCCACTGCGATAAAATCGACAAAGGGGTCACAATGATTGTTGGAGGAGTTAATCGTAGTACCGTGTTTCCAGATTCATTTCTTGTTTGAGCATCAGCGGCTCGAGCTTGACGCAGCGATTCACATATGAGAGCAAGACAGCACACAGTTTTTCCCAAACCCATTTCATCAGCCAGTATTCCTCCACAGACTTTCGCTACGAAAGCGTTGACATGCGATTCTTCCCCGCGACGTTGCTGATCGATAGTAACTGGATCACCGCTTTCGTTTTCCCTATCTTACATCCAGTGCAGAGCCTCCTTTTGATACGGTTGCAATTCTTGATGTACACGTCTCCGCACCTTGCTTCTCATCTTGAGACAATTGATTTTCGCTGTCATCTGCACTGTCTGGTCCTAATTCACCGTCAGGTTCGAAATCCCAAGGTGCCGTCTCAGTATATTCCGGTACTGTTATTAATCTATGCATAGATGTACCACTCGTTTTCTCGTGATATGGTCTTTCTACAATCGTGTTGTCTTCTTGTGCTGTAGTCTCTGCATTGATTCGTGCGTCATCTTTTTGTCCCTGGTTACGTTCGTATCATCAGCATCACCGTACGCAACACATTCGTGCTCATTTACAGCAGTTTTTACTTGTTCAACCTCTTTTTCATGCTCTTCATCCTGGTTCACTCCAGCTTTTTTTTCTCCATTATTCACCACATCACTTCTCTTCATCCTCGTCCGCCTCTACATCATGAGTCTGCTCTTCATCACGGAACTGGAACGACTGCATCGAAACAACCAAGTTGTCGTGAGCTTGAAAACTTGATTCAAGTGACCGACGTGGTGTTCGTCGCGTCTTTCTCGTAGGTTTGGGTGACCATTGTCCTGGTGTCCAAGTTGACTTGGCTGGTGCTTAAGGTGGAGAAATCGTTCTAGCATTCTCAATCTAAGTACGTCGAAATTCGGTAATTGGTGACAGGTCAGCTATTCGCAATTTCAATCGTTGCGAACCGCTGACTCGACTTTCTGACGTCAATTGAAACGCAAATTCTTGCGAACTGAACGTGGGAAACGCGAAGTAGCCACAATAATCAACTTTAATCTCCTTGAGTTCTCCCGTGTGAATATCATAGACGAGTCCATGAATATTTGGCTCATCAGGACGTCCCAATCGATGTAGCACGACATTCATCTTGTAGATTTTGAGAGAGGAATCCCGTCGAAGCAAGTTTTCCCGCCATTAATTATTGTTATCCAATAAATGATGAATGGATTTGGACGAGTGAAAACAGTCGGCATCATTGCATCCTCCGGCCGTGTGTTTCCGTTGATTGGGCGTGTCGTGGTGCCCATGAAGGAAGTTGGGGACTTTGATACGCGTGTGCATGAGCTTGACAATGTTATTCATGATGTCTTTGACACGGCGGGGGAGGAATCGGCTAAAAGTGAAAATGAGCACGGGTATACGATGGACGGGTAGACATGAGATCGTACTTGTATCTGTAGACAGTTCAAAATACGTCAAAGTGAAATATATTCTTGCGACATCAGAAATAAATTACATGTATACATAAAACCACAGAACAAATGTACTGTTTAAACATTTTTAACACAAATTTCTATATTTGTGAATTGCGGGGTTATTTTGCGATTGTGCCCGATGAGTACGATACGTCTTCATCGAGTGCGACATGTCGGCGCTCAGGGCATTACAGTGCCTCTCGAGCTTGCGGAGCTGGTAGCCATGCCAACGCCGAGAAAATTACCAACCCCTACCACCCCTGATTGATAGTCAGGGGAATAAGCGTTATATTCTCGAGCGCTTGCTATCGAAGCGCTCGGTTCCCTATAAGAAGGGGCAGCGTACCGAGTACCTGGTACGCTGGTTGGGATATTCCCAAGAGTTTGACTCTTGGGAACCGATTGAGGTGCTAAGGGCGGATGCCCCTGACCTCCTGCAGGAGTTTGAGAAGGAAGCTTCTCCTCAAACTCAAAAGAAGCATCAACACTAGGTGTTGATGCTGGTGGTACATCAACACTAGGTGTTGATGGCTGCAAAGCATCGGTACTAGGTGCCGATGCATTAAGAGCATCAATGAGGCTCTTAACACTAGCGGGTACTGAGTAACCTCGGTACCCTCTTAGCTCCTTTTCAGTTAGACGAGGAGCTCCCTTGGGACAACAAGGGCAAGTCATGTGAGAAGGAACTCCGCAAGAGAGTCCTTCTCTAATGTAAGTAAAATGGATAAACTTCATTTTACCTGAGCGTGAGTGCTTTAAGAAGCGCTCGCGGTTTACGTAAATTTTATTCACGCATTCGTCGGGACCTTTGTTGTAATTTTTAACAAAGGCATTACAACTTTGAGTAAGGGCGTCTTTATCGTCCCTATTCTTGCGCGACCCTTTCCGGTTCGTATAATATCGAGCCTGATAGAAAAGGTCGATGAAGTACCGACGTCTATCATCGGTACTGCGATCAAAATGATGATTGCGAAGGTCTTCGCAATCATCAAGCGCGTTGATGTCAAACAACGGATATTGACAATCGCGCTTGGTGTGCCCACCACTTCCGGGCGCAAGTGTCCATGCTGGGGTCCAAAACCCCACTTTGTACGGAACATGGCGTTCCGTACAACATGGTGATTCAGAAGCAGCGTAAGCCGCTTCTGCGCGTTGTTTCTTGGCAGGTGGAGCACCACCTGCCACCTCAAAGTCGTCTTCGCTACGACCAGGCGAATGACGAGGACCAGGAGGAGCTTTACGCTCCTCATACCACCGTATGACGGAGTTGTCGCTGTCGTAATCGACGGCGTCAGACTCCACTTCGCCATCACTTAACGGCGAAGCAATTCTAGCGGGCTTAAGCTCGCTAGAATCGTTGGCAGGGACGGTGTCGTCCTCGCCCTCTTCCTCGGAGTCAGATGACTCTCCGAAGAGCGAATTGGGCTTCTTAGCCACCCGCCTTACGGCAGGTGGAGGCATGGAAGATGTTGCATTCGCGACATCTTCCCGCCCTCTCTTAGACACTGCTTCCGCAGCGTCTACTACGAGAGACAATGGGTCTCTCGGCTTTGTCTTTCTCTTCGACGCTACATTAGTAGCGTCGGCATTCGATGACACCTCTGCACGTGATACAAAGGCGGAAGCTGCTTTAGCAGTATCGGCAGCACCCTTAAGAGCGCCGCCGCGTTTGCCGACCATTTGTTTTCTTTTGGTCGTTTGAGGTTAATAACAAAATATCGTTATGACCAACAAGTGCCACCATTCGATTGGCCAATATTACTTTATATTATTGGCCAACCAGCTTGAGTGGGGGGTGATGTAATGGGGTGCCATTACATAAGTGATATTTAAGTAGAAATATCACAGTTCAATTTCAGACTTAATGTCTGAAATGCGAATATTGGATTATAAGTTGTTATAATCCATCTTGACAACAGATTCTGATATAATTATCGAATCTAACAAGTAATCTAATGATAAAGATATCATTAGATCAGCTTTATACTACATGTTACTATGATTAGTCTAGGTCTAATTATACTAGTTAGCTCTTAACCACTCATAAATATATTCACTCTTAAACTTACCTTCTCTAGACTCAACGTGGCCTTAGGTTTAAATATATTTAATATATATATATAGACTTAAGTGATTAATTAATAAATTATAATTTTTAGTCTAATTCTAAGTTTATCTAAGGTAAACTAAGGAGGACCAAATTTACATTTGGTCCACTACCAATTGCACGCTTCCTCACTGCAATTCTTACAGTGTAAGCCGTGTAACAGCTAGCCTGTTACAGTCCCTGTTCTTACGCGACCCTTTCCGGTTCGTGTAATAGCGAGCCTGGAAGAAAAGGTCGATAAAGTACCGACGTCTATCGTTGGTACTTCGATCAAAGTTGAGATTGCGAAGGCCTTCGCAATCATCAAGCGCGTTGATGTCAAACCACGGGTATTGACAACCGCGCTTGGTGTGCCCGCCACTGTCGGGCATTACCGTCCATGCTGGGTTCCAAAACCCCACTTTGTACGGAACAAGTGGTTCCGTACGACAAGACAAATCAGGAGTAGCGTAAGCCACTTCTGCACGTTGTTTTTTGGTAGGTGGAGCGCCACCTGCCATCCCAAAGTCGTCGTCACCACCAGGCGAGCCACGGGACCCAGGAGGAGCTCTACGCTCCTTCTGCCACAGTATGACGGAATTGTCGCTGTCGTAA
This sequence comes from Sclerospora graminicola, assembly GCA_001887855.2. Classification (NCBI taxonomy): domain Eukaryota; phylum Oomycota; class Peronosporomycetes; order Peronosporales; family Peronosporaceae; genus Sclerospora; species Sclerospora graminicola. The sequence continues at coordinate 8,732 of MIQA02023728.1, forward strand.
TTGAGCGTCAGAATCCACCTCGCCATCAATTAAAGGCAAAGCAATTCTAGCGAGTTTACGCTCGCTAGATTCGTTGTGGAGGACGGTGACGTCCTCAACCTCTTCTTCGGAATCCGATGACTCTCCGAAGACAGACGAACCCTTCTTCGCCACCCGCCCCTCTGGCAAGTGAAAGCGCACTAGATGTCGCACTAGCTACATCTTCTCGTCCTCTCTTAGACACTGCTTCTGCAGCGTCTACTACGAAAGACAATGGGTTTCTCGGATTATTCTTCGACGCTACATTAGTAGCGTCGACATGCGATGTTGGCACCTCTGCACGTGATGCAGAGGTGGAGGCTGCGTTAGCAGTATCGATAGCGTCCTTAAGAGCGCCGCCGCGTGTCTCGAACATTAGATCCTTATGGTTGTTTAAGCACCATTCGATTGGCACCATTCGATTGGCCAATATTACATAATATTATTGGCCAACCACCTTGAGTGGGGGGGTGATGTAATGGGGTACCATTACAAAAGTGAAATTTAAGTTGAAATATCACAGTTCAATTTCAGACTTGCTGTCTGAAATGTGAATATTGGATTATAAGTTATTATAATCCACCCTGAGAAACAGATTATGATATAATTATCGAATCTAAGAAAAGATCTAATAGTAAGAGTATTATTAGATCAGTTTTTCATTACGTGTTACTATGATTAGTCTAGATCTAATTATACTAGTTATCTCTAAACCACTGTGGTAAAGTGGCTTGTGATTAATTGATGGGAATGTGTGAATTACTTTCCAGAGGGCGCCTTCTGATTGGCGGAAAATGTGGACCAAGGACATAGATGCTGGATGGCCGTCGCCGTGTGTATCTACCAGCGGCAGGACGGCGCCAGGCCTGGAATCGGGCCAAATGGGTGTGGTCGAAGACGTGGGTAATTGGGCTAGCGGACTAGGCGAACGGGATGACCTCGGATGGTGGTCAGCCGAAGGGCGGATTGGTCGAAGGTATGGGCGAAGGGTTTTTCCTGAAGGAGTTTGAGTTGCTTGGAGGACGGAGGAAGCACCAGGGTCGGACGTGGAGCTGCCAAGGAAGCGCTAACGCCAGCGGTCAAGTGAGCTTAGATGGATGGCCATCCGGCCGATCCGGTTGGGTTCGGTGGCTGGTACCAGCTAGGTTCGGTGTACCGTCCGGGCAGGTACCATTTGGGTTGGTGTACCGGCCGGGTTGGTACCATCTGGGTTGGGTGTACCAGCCGGGTGGGTACCATCCGGGGTTGGTGTGCCGGCCGGGTCGGTACACAAAAGAGCAGCCGATCGGAGTTAACCGGGCTACTTCGGGTAAGACAAATAACTGTCCAGCCGGGCTATTTGGGGTAGGTTACACAAATGGGAGTATTGGACATAGGGATAAAAATCAGTATACGTTTCGCTTTCTTAGACACAAGTCGCTTTTATTGGTTCACAGTGGAGGGCTAACAAGGTCCCCTCTTGCTGCTATTGGTTTGCCCGGGGAAGGTTAAAGTAGCCCACCGGAAGTCACCTGACCGGGAGTCGCGGCGTTGCGTATACTCACCTCAAGTCGCCCGTGTTTTGAACACGGTTATACTAAGTACTGGAAAGTGTGGTAATATTTTGGCCTACTGTCGAAGATTGTGGAGCTGTATTTGGATTCCCCTTTACGTACACGTTTGGATTTACCCTTCATTATCATTGGTTTGGCTGGCCGATCGATTATTCTCGGTCCAGCCGTCGCAGTATACAAACTTCAAGTATATTGCCAGTCGAGCTCACCGGTGACGATTTCCGCCCAGGAGCTACCCCTAGTCCTAACTCTCATCTCCTTATTCGACGGACTATACACTTTTCGCCCTAGGGTCTATCAAGAGAGCGCAACCGTCAGTACTGACGGGTACACAAGGTGGGCTTTTAACATGGATCATCCGAGTCGTCACGACCAAGCGGATGGAAGTGGCCGATCCAGTCGGCCGGATGCCGGATCGGATCATGACTCGGATGGACGGAGTACCCCTTCCGACAGTCAGTCGTCTGGGCCCCCCGTGGGTGTTCTCGTCTCAGGAAGAATTTTTGAGAGCGACTACACCACACCACTCATAAATATATTCACTCTTAAACTTACCGTCTTGTAGCCACGTGTCATAGTTATATATTCATATATATAACTAGGACTATTAAATTTATTAAATAGTCCAGACCTAGTTGAATCTTACTTAAACTATCGAGAAACAAATTACATTTGTTTCTAATCAATTGCACGCTTCCTCACTTGCAATTAAACAGTGAGTGTAACAGGCTAGCTGTTACAGGCACACACTATTAAATTGCAAGTGAGGAAGCGTACAATTGGTTAGAACCAAATGTTATTCGGTTCTTTATAGTTTAAGCAAGATAAACTTTAAGGTGGACTATTTAATTAATCGAATTAATCCCTTAGTTTATATATATAAAAATATATAACTAAGCCACGAGTCTAGAAGAAGGTAAGTTTTAGAGTGAATATATTGATGAGTTGTTGAGGGCTAACTAGTATAATTAGACGTAGACTAATCATTAGACCCCATTCGCAATAGTAAGTATCCTATTTGGGAACAGTATTTTTGGACAAAGAGAACATACTTTTGCAATTGACTTGATATTACTTATAATCTGAATAAATGCAGTGGTTTCTCCTCTATTCGATAACCTTACTATAATCTAATATAATAGACCCCATTCGCAATAGTAACAATCCCTTTTGGAAACAGGATTTTTGGACAAAGAAAACGTAATTGTGCAATTAACTTCATACTTTTTATACGCTGAATAAATACAGTATTGACTCCTTTATTCGATAACCTTACTATAATGCGTAATAGTTTGGTTTTTGCTGATTATCGAAGAAATGCGCAACAGCTAAGTGAATGTACAACTCATATTGAGATGGGAAACACTCATTAAAATGAACAATTCTGAATTAGGTGAGCAAAACGAATGTAAAACCGAACGTGTATGAAGCTAAGAAACAAAAAGAATTTCTTTTTTTAGTAATAATAATAAGGGCGAAAGTTTGCTTTTGTATAGCGATAACGTTTATTTGTCTGTTGGTTGTCGACTGTAAAAAAACTCTCATTTTAAAATCTATTTTTGTCACTTAACCTATGCGTGAGAAAAGAACCATGGACATGAATTAATAAAATAATTTTAAGTAGTCATTGGGATGACATCTTACGCTGTATGTAATACTACAACAGCTAAATCTTTCCATTGCCATTATCTTACCTTAGGCAAGTTAGCTGTCTGAGTAAGCCTTAAAATCAATTTATGATATTTATTAACATGCCTAGCTGCTGTGATGGGTGTAGCAATTGAGTTTTCTCGTATAAAGGCCTTGGAAACATAATTTCAAAATAGATTACGCACTGATATTTATAGTAGATAGTATTATATATTATATAAGGAGAATCTATAGGATAACACTAATATCAAACACAATAATGCAACATCTACATATGCACATTATTAGTGATAGCTCTGCATTGAAGTCTAAGGAAAAATTAAAACTGTGGGTAATGCTTAAAATCATCGTAATCTAGACAGTTGTCAATTTTATTTGAAAAGTTACCCGTACACTTTCGAGAAGAAACTAACATATCTATTCATTATCGGGCATAGCGCGACCCTTTCCGGTTCGTATAATATCGAGCCTGATAGAAAAGGTCGATGAAGTACCGACGTCTATCATCGGTACTGCGATCAAAATGATGATTGCGAAGGTCTTCGCAATCATCAAGCGCGTTGATGTCAAACAACGGATATTGACAATCGCGCTTGGTGCGCCTACCACTTTTGGGCACAAGTGTCCATGCTGGGGTCCAAAACCTCACTTTGTACGGAACATGGCGTTCCGTACAACATGGTGAATCAGAAGCCGTGTAAGCCGCTTCTGCGCGTTGCTTCTTGGCAGGTAGAGCCTGCCACCTCAAAGTCGTCGTCATCGCTACGACCAGGCGAATGACGAGGACCAGGAGGAGCTTTACGCTCCTCATACCACCGTTTTACGGAGTTGTCGCTGTCGTAATCGACGGCGTCAGACTCCACTTCGCCATCACTTAACGGCGAAGCAATTCTAGCGGGCTTAAGCTCGCTAGAATCGTTGACAGGGACGGTGTCGTCCTCGCCCTCTTCGGAGTCAGATGACTCTCCGAAGGTATCGTTGGGCTTCTTCTTAGCCACCCGCCTTACGGTAGGTGGAGGTGTGGAAGATGTAGCATTAGCGACATCTTCTCGCCCTCTTTTAAACACTGCTTCCGCAGCGTCTACTACGAGAGACATTGGATCTCTCGGCTTACTCTTTCTCTTCGACGCTACATTAGTAGCGTCGGCATTTGATGTTGACACCGCTGCACGTGATGCAGAGG
>MIQA02023729.1:0-37355 GCA_001887855.2 Sclerospora graminicola
TAACTAGTATAATTAGACCTAGACTAATCAAAGTAACATGTAGTATAAAGCTGATCTAATGATATCTTTATCATTAGATTACTTGCTAGATTCGATAATTATATCAGAATCTGCCCTCAAGATGGGTTATAACAACTTATAATCCAATATTCGCATTCCAGACATTAAGTCTGAAATTGAACTGTGATATTTCTACTTAAATATCACTTATGTAATGGCACCCCATTACACTCCACCTGCCAAGAACAACGTGCAGAAGTGGCTTACGCTACTTCTGATTTGTCTTGTCGTACGGAACCACATGCTCCGTACAATGTGGGGTTTTGGACCCCAGCATGGACATTGATGTCCGACAGTGGCGGGCATACCAAGCGCGATGGTCAATACCCGTTGTTTGACATCATCGCGCTTGATGATTGCGAAGACCTTCGCAATCGCCACTTCGATAGGAGTACCGACGATAGACGTCGGTATTTTATCGACCTTTTCTTTCAGGCTCGTTATTATACGAACCGAAAAGGGTCGCGCAAGAACAGGGACGATAAAGAAGCCCTGACTCAAAGTTTGAATGCCTTTGTTGAGAGCTACAACAAAGGTCCCGACGATTACGTGAAGCGAGTTCACGTAAATCGTGAGCGCTTTTTAAAGCACTCACGTTTAGGAAAAATGGAATTTATCCATTTTACCTGCATCACAGGAGGAATTTCTTGCGAATTTCCTTCTCACATGGATTGCCCTTGTTGTCCCAAGGGGGCTCCTTGTCTGAAAAATGGAATTTATCCAATTTACTTGCATCAAAGAAGGAATTTCTTGCGAATTTCCTTCTCACATGTATTGCCCTTGTTGGCCCAAGGGAGCTGCGAGGGTACCGAGGTTGCTCAGTACCCGCTACGATTAAGTGCCTAATTGATGCCCTTAATGTATCAGCACCTGGTGCTGATACCTTCCACACATCAACACCTAGTGTTGATGCTTCTTACGAGTTTGAGGAGAAGTGTCCTTCTCAAAATCCTTTAGGAGGTCAGGGGCATCTGCCCTCAGAACCTCAATCGATTCCCAAGAGTCAAACGCTTGGAAATACCCCAACCAGCCCACCAAGTACTCGGTACGCTGCGGAACCGAGGGCTTCGCAAACAAGCGCTCGAGAATATAGCACTTATTCCCCTGATTATCAATCAGGGGCGGCGGGGGCTGGTAGTTTCCTCGCCGTCGTTGTTGCGGAGCATGGTTCGCAGCTCCACAAACTCGAAAGGGCTTGCTCTGGGATGAGCGGCGATATGGCTCACTCTGTAAAGACATATCGTTCCCTTCGTGAAGGGATTCACGACATTTTGGGCGCTCACGTTGCCCTTCAGCAGAAGAATGATCTTCCGCTGGTCGAGATCGACCGCTTGAAGTCGGAGATGTAGACTCTCCAGACTCCCCACAATCGGTTGGAAACCAATTACAAGTCTCTCTTGGGAGACTTGAAGAAGCACGGCATTCGCCGTGGGGATGCGTCTCGTCAAAAGACGTAGACGGAAGGTACGACTTGTGCCTCCCAACGTTTTACGTTGGGTGAAGGCACATGGCCGCGGGAATGGTTATATTTTGGGTTCGGCACTAGAATATACAATGATCGTTAGAAATGTCACTAGAAACATAGATATTATACGGCTACACACATTTAGCTTGAGGAACTGGATCAAGGTGGATCAATGTCGCACACCTCATTAGACAGGGCATTGATTCTGGATGCCCAGCGGCGTTTCACAATATCTGTCGAATATGGTGGTGTGGGAGATTCTTACCTTAGAACACCCGGGGATAAGGGGAAGAAGACATTGTCTGAGATGTGCCGAGGCGGGACACCAAGTACGAGGATGTCCCTTGACACAATCAGATCTAATCAACAAGGACAAGTTTCAGTAGAAGAGGCGGATGACTTAAATGTACCAGAACGCACCTTTAAAAGCTTGGAGGCTTTGAGACAATAATCGGCTTGCATGCAATGAAAGCGTAAGGTTAAGAAGGAGAAGAACGATCTAGAGTCGACAGAGAACTGTAAACCTTATAATCTCAAGATGACGACAGTCCTGCTTACTGATGGGGTTAGCCAGGGACAACAGCAGAAATAACAGGATAAAGTTCTGGTGGAGGACGTAAACGGCGCCGTCGGAATGGGCTCTTATCGACCGAAAGAAAAATAGCAAGTAAGGTAGTTGGAGATAATACCTCTATAGGCGTACATGTAAAAAACAAGAGTATAAAAGGATAGAGGGGACGCAACGGGTGGCTGACGTTAACCGTCAACAGCCTCAAAGACAGAAAACAAACACGGCAGTGAAAGGAACAGATCAACACCTGAAGGATAACTAGGAGTCTCTGGATCAACAACCGAAACAAGGTCAAGGAAAGCTACGTCAATAAGAACATGCTGACTTGTTAGTGACTGAAGCGAAAGTGAAGAAATCCCTGTTACAGATAACGTCACAGGTAACCCAGACGTAAAGTTCATTAGACTTCTTCCAATGGGACACTACACCCATTGATACTGATGCCATATGGACCGTGGAGAATAAAATAATGAAGATGGGCCTTTAACTTATCACTACACCCGCTAATGGCAATTGCCAGGTGTACTGCGTTGTCCAAAGTTATGTTAACTCTTCTTCGGCAGGACATACAGAAGTATTAGCGGCAGCAGCTAAGTTATGAAGCAAGAATGTGTAACACGCGCTATGATGGATTTCTCGTTGAAATTTTCGGCTGGCATACGAAAACAAACGGTACGGGCTTTGGTAAGAGGCTACGATGGAATATCGGCTAAACAATCGGAAATAGCTTTTAAGGAGCATTGACTGAATTTGGGACCATCAATTCCGAAGTAGAACACACGGTGGACGCTAACGTATGGGGAAGTAATAGTACCCTCAGTAGTTTTGGACCAATGTTACAGAGAAAGATTTTTTTTCGTAATCATTCGGGACCCGACTACAAAAAATGGGATCTATTCACTATGTACAATGTTACCTCGGCAAAAAGTTTGCAAGTTGTGGAGAATATCCTGTGTCTTTGGGAATGTGTATACAAACGGTGATTGAGCTGAAGAAAAAGGCGCAAGGAGATGGCATTTAAGTTACCGATTGTCATTCATTTTGAAAATACGCGTTTTCAGGGCTATATTCATGGTTGAAGAGTATTGAATCATGAAGGATCGATTACGCACCCAAAACTGTAACTGGGTGACATTAGGTACGCAAGAGAACAGTAACACATCAAGTTAGGATTCAGAGTATAGGCCATCATATCATTATTACCCAGTACCACCGACAAGGCGGAAGGGACAGATCCGGCGGGAAGGACGCGGGTAAAGTCGGTTGAGAAGGAACGAACTCTTTATCCACTTTCTATTAGAAAAGGGGAAGGTAGGAACCACATCCCGAATTAAATACCGAGTAACTAAGTTATGATAAAAACCACGTTATAATTAGATCAAAGTAGATCGGCAGTCCCAGTAACCAGTGAAAACGGAGAACAGCTATGGGATAAAATAGGAATGACTGGAAAGAACAATCGACGGTAGCCTTCCGGTGACAACTTCAGACCCTGATATTTGAAAGCTGGCAATCCACCAAGCCGCGACAACTCTCCTCTCTCTATTAACGTGTTTTCGTTTCTCATATAATATTTTAGATCGATAGGGAGATGATTTATTGCAGGACCTGACTACGGACTGGAGGCGTGAATGCAGGAGAGCATCATAGATGGAAAAATGGCAAATTCAAATCCTTAAACTGTGATGATTTCAGCTTGTGGGAACAAAAAGAATTGGCCGTGTCGGATAAGAAACATCAAGAAGCTGTACGGAACAGTACGCAAGATTGGCTGATTCTACGGCGTCAGAAATACGGCAATCAGACTATTCTGCATCTCTGCGACCCAAACCAACAACAGAGGTTTGGCATTGAAATAATAAGTGCAGTAACTTATGGCCCTCAATTGACAGCGGTTATAGAAGAAAATGATTTTCCGGACGAATCGATCACGACCAAGCTATTGAGACACTTCAAGGTAACACAAGTGGTACCAGAATATAAACAATGTGCGGGGTATTGTAGAATAGAAGACTCATGCGTGGGAGATGATGGCACGGCTCATGCAAAATGTAGTCGAGTCGACCCCTAATAGTCATAACCAAGCTGGTGATGGGAAGGTACGTGTTAAGATGGGTGTAAGTCTGTAACAGTTAGCCTGTCACGCACTTTGCGGTCCGTCATAACGACCACTGATTGATTCATCCCGCTAATCAGTTATCTGAGCGCTGGTTTTAAGAGCCGCTCATTCGATATGTCATCAACCGAGCGCCAGCAAGCGCAAGACTTTGTAAGGGAAGATTTTTTTCATTATTAGCAACGTAACGTGGACGTGGTCGTGTAAATGATGAGGATCATGGGATCCGATGTCATTACCATGCACTGATGTAAATCCTCGGAGGAACATTAGAGGTATTGAGTCATTTTAAACGACATTATATCGACCCACAGGTGTTATCCGCGTCAAAACTGTCGCGATCACCGCCTACACTGCCTACCGCAGGCGTTGAAATTGTAAAGGCGCTAAGCCGCCTTTTGTACAGGCAAAGGAGGCGAGCCCCTTCGGGGAAAGCTTGACTAAGGCTCCTGTCTTTGCTATAGCTGCGAAAGGAGAGACCATTTTACGTCGTTTGCGACGCGGGCGACTTCGCAATCGGCTGCACCTTGATGCAGCGCGATCACGATAATTTTGATCGCATTATATTCTATCCATCCCGACACTTGCGCCTAGCTGAGCGCAACTATCCAGTGCATGACAATGAATGCATTGCCATGAAGCATGCACTGACCAAGTTTCGGATCTATCTCTTAGGAGAAATACCGTTTGTGGTTTACGGACCCATGGCCGTGAATTCACCACACATTTCCCAAGAATGACACGATGGCTGTCATTCTTTGCCGAGTACAACTTTACGGTTGAGTGTAAACCCGGAAAGTTGAACGTGATAGCGGATGCGCTATCACGACGCCCCGATTACGAGACGAAACCGTCTGTAACGGAGGCAATCAGTGCAAACACAATACGTTGCACTGATCTGTCGTCGTCCCTCGTACGACAGGTACGACGAGCGTACAAAGCGGACGAGGAAACGCGTTTGTTGATTGATTATTTAAGTGATCAATCAGATCAGAAGCGCGACGAACTACCGGAGTTTCTTCGCGCTTGCGTGTATCGTTATCGATTGCACGATATCTGCTGATCTATAGCACTGACCAACAAATGTAAGTCGCAACGTCGCTCCAAACGACGATGATATCAAATGTCAGATATTTTCTGAGTACCATGATTCATCAATCAGGGGCATCAAGGTCGAGAGTGCTTCTCTCGCACGTGATTACTACTGGAGGAGCCTGTACAAATGGGTACGCATGTACATACACGCTTGCGAGATTTGCCAAGGCGTGAAGCCTGCGCAATCTGCACAGGCTCCACTTTAATCACTGCCGGTTACGACAGAATGCTCGAAATCCATTTCAATGGACTTCATCTTCAGTATTCCGCCCGGTAGCAGTCGGAAGACTGGAATCGTGGTCTTTGTAGAACCGCTTCAGCAAGATAGTACATCTTGCTGCAATGTCAGCGAATGTCACTGCCGTGCAATCAGAGCGGATATTCGTTGACAAGGTATTCCGTTTGGACGGACTGCCAGAGAACATAATCTCGGACAGAGATCCGAGATTCCCAGGACGTTTTTGCAAGAAACGTTCTTGCCTTTAGGTACGCAGTTGAAGATGTCAACAGTGGATCATCCGAAAACGGATGGGCAAATAGAACGCGTGAAAATCGCGTTCTCGGTGACATGACGCGCATGCCTTCGAACAATGGAGAAAATATATTCACTCTTAAAGTTACCGACTTGCAGCCACGTGTCCGAAATATATATATTCAGATATATAATTAGGGACATTTAAACTCGATAAATTGGAACCAATTACATTTGATTTTATCCTAAATTGCACGCTTTCCCACTTGCAATTCACAGTGTAAGCCTGTAACAGCTAGCCAGTTACAAGAGCGCCGCCGCGTGTGCTGACCTTGATGTATTCTGCTCAGGAATTTATGGTTTGTAAATAATTAATTTTGACCAGCAAGTGTCACCAATCGATTGGCCAATATTATTAATGACCAACCACCTTAAGTCGAGGTTGATGTAATAGGGTGCCATTACATAAGTGATACTAATAACATTTAAATTTTTAATATCACAGTTCAATATCAGACTTATTGTCTGAAATGTGAATATTGGATTTTAAGTTATTTTAATCCACAAAGAAATCCAATTCGGATGCAAATACCGAATCCAAGAGGCGATCTAATAATAAGAGTATTTTTAGATCAGTTTTATATTACAGTTCTGTATATTTGTTTAGACTAAAATGTGATAATTAGCTGTAAACCACTCAAATATATCCACTCTAAAACCTAACGTCTTGCAGCCACGTGCTAATTATGTATTCAGATATGTAATTAGACACGCATTAAATACTCAAATAAATAGTATAAGCTTAATCTATAATAAAAATTAAACTATTGAGGAACAAATTCATTTGCTCCTTACCTAAATTGCACGCTCCCTCACTTGCAGTTAATAGTCTAAGTCTATAACATCTAGCCTACATGTACTCATGAACTCTTTGGTCAACGACATCGTGGATACTCATAACTTGTGGTATACGATCAGATATCGCCATCTTATTTTATTCAAGTATTCGCTCCAAATCCATTTTAGCAGCATTCACGAGATGTGGATTGAGTTCTTTATGCCGTATAAGCCAGATAATCTTCCCAAAACATTTGAGTTTCAGTTCCATCAAAAATCTTAATCTTTCGAGTGCACTGTTTTGCACTTGGTGTCCTTACCGATGGCACCTGTATGCCCGACCCTTGTCCTTGGCCTATGTTTTGCATACCTTGTATCGAGACCTGCTGTTTGCTCCCCGCATTCGTCACCTTTCCCATCCTGCTGCGAGCAAAGATGTCTGCCCCGGCATGGCTAAGCTCCCGAAAAATTTGCTTACCATGCCGGCCCGCAAAAAAAATATTTTTTCTTTCGTGACTTCCTTCCATTGACGCTATCTTCATTTTTGTGTCGACCTTGGGCGTGTGATACTCCGCCCCCTCGTCGCTCTTCACTACCAGCTTTTGAAACCTATCCGTAAGTAACTCCACCATCTTTGCCACTTGACTCCACATTTTCCGAAACAATCGCAATCGTTTGTTCGCTCGCGCCACCGCCCTCACTTGGGCTCATAACCTGTTGTACTTTAGCTTTGGTTTTTATCATTAAGCTTCTTAGCGGAATATAATCCTTGTAAATCCACTACGCAATATCTGCACCTGCTAATCCAAACGTTCACTTAAAGTCACTAACCACCAGTAAGGAAGCGAGTGAAAACACTTGCGAAGTGTATGCGCAAGTTTCTCCAAAAAGGGAAGAGCTTTGTCAGTTGGCACAATCGGTGGAATACAAAGAAAGAGGACCAAGGAGCGCTGTACTTGGCAGCGGGTACATGGTAGCAGAGAAGCCGGACAAAAAGAACAAGTCAAAACGGTGTTACTTACGCGGAGAAGTCGGGCATTTTAAGCATAATTGCCCGCAGAAGAGCGGCAATAAAAAGCCCTCGTTGACTATCACGACTAACTATGGTCATACCAGTATGAAGTTTTTAGCGGGACACAGAGGATGTGTCGGGAGTGTATTTTCAAGCGCAATGGAAAAGAACTGAAAATCACGAAGAAAGGAAGCATTAAGATTTTTGTCATTGTAGAAATGAAGAGCACCTGATTAAATGTGTTTTTGTGGAGTATTTATCACAAAATATACTGTCTTTTGGTATTATCGAAGAAAAGAGATGTGGATTGGCTAACGTAAACGGTCGCAGAGTTGTGGTGCACCAAGAAATCGGGGAGAGCATTTTCGACGTCGAGAGAGTAAACAAGATTTTGAATCCAAATTCTTGTACTCAGCTACACTGTCGGTTCGCAATATATATGCCTAACAGTAAAAAATTCTCTCGAAAAAAACCAAAAAATGTTCAATATTTTAGCAGCCATGTCCTTCGTTTTTGCAAAAATACTCGCACGTAATTGCTCTTGTGATCAATGAAATTCACCATGTATCTATTCCCCATGCAATCTCTAGGGGTGATTGGACCTTTCAAGTCCGAGCACACCACGCCGCTCACTCTGCCTATAGCCGAATGTTCTCCAGAATATGTTCTTGCTTGAGGGTTCTTCGTTTGGTTTCCTTGCGCGAAGGTTATGCAATTCTGTCTGAGTGTGCCCGTTGGTTCAATTCCGTAGCTTGGATTCTTGGCAAGCCGTTCAATCACGTCGTAATTCAAATGTCCCATCCTGACGTGGAAATGCATTAGTGATTTCATTGCACGTCAGAGTTCTCCATGATATCTTCATCGTTTCTAACGATCACTGACATTACTATATCACCATTTTTCCCCTTTGGTGATGTACACCTTTTTTTCAGTCATATGACCCAAATCCGCAATCATTTGCACCTCGCCTCAATTATTTGCACCATGATATACCGAGATTAATACACTGCAAAATTTGATATCAAGATAAAACGTCTGAAATGATGCCGACCATTACAGATGATTGCATCTATCAGACTTTTACATTCCAACGAAAAATTCAGAGGTTTAGGCTGCGCCAAGAATCAAGCTGCAATCAACGAAAGCTGACGACTGAGCTGTTGTCGTTACTTTGTAATAGCGGCAGACATTGTCGTTACAGTCAATTACCACCAGTGCTATAAGATGGGTCTGTGACAGTGTTGGGTTTTCCGTATATGAAGAAGCGTCCCAGTCGTCATCCCCCGACTGGTCTCTCTCGTCTGGGCGATCCGAGTCATCTGCTGACTGAACTTCATCATCCGAATGATCCGAGTTGTCCACCACTGGTGTTCTCGAGCCATTCACATCAAATAGCGAACAGTCGAGGAAAGCGGCAGACTGAATGGATGTCGTCACCTTACAGAAACGATAAACATTGGTTATGCAGCCGACTCCATCAGACACGCACGTCTTGTCCCCGACAATGTTAATGCCGATAATAGCATCACCAACTGAGGCCGTAATGGTGCACGTCGTATCGGTAGACGAAGCACCCGAAGAGGAAGCAGGCACATCAGTACATACTGGAGTCTTGCTTGAAGATACCGGTGCCTCGGTTGTTGGTGCTGGTGTCTCAGTCGTCGGTACTGGAGTCTCAGTCGCCGGTGCTGGACTCTGTCATCGATACTAGAGTCTCGGTTGATGCGGGCGACGGCTCGGTCGTCGGTGCTGGGGTGTCTGCCGTTGCTGATGATGACTCGTTTGTTTTCAGTAGAATGGTACCGAAGTATCGGTTGAAACATTCGCACCCTTCCCAAGTAAAACACAATCGCAAAAATAGATACTTTGTCGTCGTTGTGATGTGACAGAATCGACAGACTTGTTAATGCAACCAAGACCACCGGCGCTGCAAGTTGATCCGTATCTATGCTAATACCAACTTTGATATCACCCGCCGCAGGTGCAAGCGTGCGGCTTCTAGTCGCACAGGTGGTGCTAGAGGTGTCTGCTGACCGATCAGTACATACTCGCGTCAACCGAGGTACCATCGTCATCTCTTGCTGAGCTTGGGCCGGTGCTCTGCTTCGGACAATCCACGAACACTTCCGTTTGCGTCATTTTACAGAGCCGACAGTGGTCATTGAAGCAACCTAAACCACCGTACAAGCAATTAGTGTCTATGAATGCTGAAATGCCTGCTGCAACATCACCGCGAGACACTACAAACGTGCCTCAGGATGGAACGAGGGGCGTCATTGTCGGGATATTTGCATCAAAAGCAGTACATTTTTTAACCGCACTGATTGTGGCGTTTCCAAGACTTTGCAAAAGCGACAATGATCATTGTAGACCACCCGATGCACATAAAATATCTTCAATGGAGCGGATTCCAACGTTTCAGCCAAGTGTGAAAAAAACGCTTAGTCTTTTTTGTCCATGCTGACAAAAGAACAGAAGACACGACACCAACAAGGGATGAACCTCGAGACGTTGATGCTACAATATGTAGTTCACAACGATGAGCAAAGTGCGAGTCTCGAGGCTACGCGACAGAACGAGGCGCTAGAACGTGTTCAGGGAGCCTCTCCTTTACTAATGATATAACTTCTCAAATACGATAAATAGTGGAATATAAAAATATAAGAGTCACCGGTGCAATTCATTGAGGCGAGGTGCAAATGATTGCGGCTTTGGTGCAAATGACTGAAAAAGGTGTAGTGATATCGATTTAATTTGGGATTATCAACAGCTAATCCTCCCCATAACCAATCAACAATATTTTGTATGCATTTTTGCTAGCTTTCTTTCCGGCCCCGCCGGATGATTACGTGAGAAAAAGTTCACGTAAACCGCGAGCGGCGCACCATTGTGGTGTAGCCGCTCTCAGAAATTCCTTCTGAGATGCGAACACCCACGGATGAGCGAGGCCAGAAATCAAGCTAGCAATGGAAAGACGGGACGCATGCACCGTACGGTTATAAATATGTCGAGGTGCATGCTATTTGCGAGTGGATTAAATGTGTCGCTTTGGGTGAGACGCAGTGGAGTATGCAGCATACATACTAAAGAGAAGTCCGACATCCGCAAACTCATGGCGGATGTCACCAATAAAATTTCTCACGAACAAAATCTCGGGGAAATTGTGGCCTTTGGTCCGCCCTGTACAGTGTACAGGAACCCTGGAAAGAATTCGTTGGCGAACAGAGCGCAGAACGCGCTAATAATCGAAAAAAAGTGAGGAGGTGAAGTATACCACAAGCACAACAGAAAAGTGCTGGTAACACAGCACGTTAAAAACGTGGAAACGTTGGATGATAGGCTGAATCAACAGTTGCGAAGATTGTTTGTCGAGGGAATTGATGGAGATACAGAAGAATCTAACGAGCAGGCTGCGCAGAAGACGCAGGTAAGCACACAAAAGAAGAGCAAGGACAAAAGCAAGAAAAAAATAGCCTGAAGCAGAGAGAGGCACGGGACGCGTGGTTACACGCGTAAGACACAGTAAGTCAAAGCAGACTCGGCAGACGCGAGTGAAGAGAGCAAGACAGAAGACGTCGAGAGTGGACTGGTAAATTTGGTCACTGAGATGGACCCAAGGAGCTACAGCGAGGCATTGAGAAGTATTGACACGGACAAGCAGATAACAGGAATGGATGAAGAAATCAAGGCATTGGAGACTAAGAAGTATGGAGCATAGTGAGAAAACAAAATATGTCACGTCTTTACACACGAAGTGGGTCTTCAAGAAGAAGACGGATGCTAACGGGAACCTGGAAAGATATAAGGCAAGGTTAGTGACGTGCGGAAACGAGCAGAAGTTTGGCATAGCCTTCACATACGCATTAGGTATATCCCCATGTAACGCCCTTACTTTCCACTTCCAAGCCAGTGGAAAATAATATTAGCTGTCCCCATGTCCATTACCGCTGAAAACGTCAATTAATAAACTAACTGAGGAAGATCATGACATTAACTTGTTTATTCCTAAGGGAATGGTTGTGGATGCAAGGATACTGGAGAATTTCGCAGTATAAGTATGAGGATTGGAGAGCTTAGCTTTGAAGCTAAAACAGACACTGTATGGTCTCAATCAGGCGGGACGGTTGTGGAATCGTTTGTTACATAAGAAGTTGCTGGATTTGAAGTTCTTACAGAGTTGTACGGACATGGGCCTGTACTACAAGCGCATTGATGGAGAAATTATTCTGGTAAGTGTGTATGTTGATGGCCTGTTGGTTACAGGGAGTGATAAGCAGTATCTGAACGTTTTTTTTCGAGGACATGAAAGTTTGGAGATTAAGAACCTTGGAGAAGTCTCAAGATCCTGGGTATACAGATCACGTATAGCGATGAAGATGGATACATGCTGGATCAGCAAGTGAGATTGAAAACCTGCTTGAGGAGCAAAGATGACGGATGCGAAAAGCGTAAGGACGACTATCGGAAGCGAATACGAAAACCTTTCGATGGAGAAGCAAGTGGTTTTAAATGCGATTACTCACGTTGATCACCTAGCATTAAATGGTTTCAGTCTTTGGTGGGTAACATACTGTGGTTCGCGCGATGCACGAGTCCAGATATAGTGTTAGTGGTTCACAAGACGACAAGACAGACACACCGCACCAAGCAAATTGGATTGGGACCTGGCTAAGCGGATATTACGTTTCAGAAAAGGAAAAAACATTTTAAGTTGAAGATGGAAGTTGCGAAACGTGGAGAAATCGATACTTTAAGCACGTTGGAGGCGTTTAGCGACACAGACTTCGCGGGATGCAAGACGGAAAAATCGGTTACTGGTGGCGTTTGGTTACTAAATGAAATACTGCTTTACTGGATATGCAAGCGACAAGGATGTGTTTTGCTATCTTCTATGGAGGCTGAGGCATCGCAGATGGAGTAGGGATTTACGAGCTTTTGAGTGAGATTGGTTAGGAACTAAAAACCTATGACATTATTTTCTGACAATCAAGCGGTTATAAAATTCCTGGAATGTGAATACAGTTTTTCGAAGATGAAACACGTGGACGTAAGGATCAAGTTTATGATTTCGAAGATCGAGGACGGCGTTATCAAGATCAAGTACAAGAACACGCAAAAAATGATTGCGAATCTCTTCACGAAAAGTTTGGGTGCACCGAGGTTGCAGGTATTGCAAAAATCGGTGGGTTTAGTGGGTTTACAAACGATATGACTTTTTTCAGCGAGGTTCAAGGTGAGAAGGTGTAGTGACTAGACAGCGAGATGCAAGTCTTACATTGTTACGTTTGAAGATGCGCCTTGGACCAAAAATTAGTATCAAACTAATATTATAGGCTAACTATAGTTTAGTCCTATCTAAATATATTCACTTTTAAAATCTTTTTTAGACTAATTACCAATATATAAATTATATATTACTGTAAAACCTGTATTAGAACCCCACAGGGGTTATCACTAGAACCCCACCCAAACGTGGGGTTATATTCGAGGGGGGGTCTATTTGAAAAAAAAAGAAAGTTGCGTCTAGCAAGGATTCATCTTGTCTTTATGTGGCATATGTGATTCCTGCTTCATATCAGTTTCGATTCTTGGTCGCCACGGGATCTTCTTTCGCCACGGGATCTTCTTTTCAAAATTATTATCTCTGGTTTAGGTGGCGTCATTGGTGACGAGCCTTCACAAAAGCCCAGTACACTCAGTACCTGCTGCTCGCCGTCCTCCGGATGGTCGTTCAGGAACTGTATGCGCATTTCACAATGAATTCGGACTTGGCATTTCCACGGTACAGCTGCAGTTCTTTGGCCAGTGCTTGCAGTTCTCGTCGGAATGCGCTCTCAAGGGCTTTCAAAGTTTCGCCAATTCTCGTCGGGATGCGCTCTCAAGGGCTTTCAAAGTTTCGCCAATTCTTGACCAACGTAATTACAAAATAATTGCGCGCCAAAATTGGCGCTTAGCTCGCTCGCAATACCGGTATTATTGTTGTTGTTATTTAGTCCAATTAACTATGTAACAAAATTGAGGTACATGTTGCAAAAGTGAGGTACGGGGTGAGGTACACTTATAATTTCCCCTAATTAAACCGATAATTACGGGGCGAGGTACACTTATAATTTCCCTAATTAAACCGATAATTAATTTTGGGAGACATTATCCCCACCGGAGTTTTTACTATCCTCGGGATATTATCTCCGTTGAAAGATTACAAATAGTGTGGACCACAATTTAATTTTTCCCCGCACTGTGAATCATTCTATCAGCTTCTATGCGGTGATGCAAAACATAAGGCTGCTTTTTAGACCCTTGACTCTTCCCCAAGTACTAGTGAAGCTGCTACACATATGATACATGTTCGTCAAACTTCTGTCTTCGTTTAACGGCTTCGGTTCCCACTCTTTCAGAATTAGTCGTTATCTACTTATGAGAAGATGGTACAGTAGATATATTCTTCTTTAAAGGCTTCACGATAGTAAAGTCTTTTAAGCTCGTTGACACGCGGCTTCTTATCTGGCAACAGCAGTTATACTTCTATGCCTGGAGGAGCAGAGGCGACTCTATCAATAATAGGGGAGAGCCAACAACAATTTAGCCTCTGGAAGCAGGAAAGAAAGGCGACGTTACAGCAACAAGAAGGTTAAGCGCGCACTACCGTTGCAGTCGTAATAGCTGTTCACGTCGTATAGATTTGCGTGAAAGTCGCTGGTTCATCATTCCGCATTCGAATGCTTGATAAAGATTTTGTGATCGCAATTACAGAAATCAGAAATTAAATAACTCCGGTGGGTATAATAAAAACTCCGGTGGGGATAAATCTTATACAGCGAATTGTTTAATTAGGTGGGGTTCTATTTGAGGGATGGGGTTATAGAATTAACCCCAGGTGGACCTGGGGTTCTGTTCAAGGGGGGGTTCAAATCAAGGGATGGGGTTCTAATTCAGGTTTTACAGTAGTCTGTTACAGACTATTTCCGAACATACCTTAATTAGTCTATGTTCATTAATAGTCTGGCACAGACTATTTAAAGAGGTTCACAGTTTATGTGGGACACGTTAGATTGACAGGTGCACTATGCGAAAATAAACCAATAAATAACCAATGGATGGCAGCAACACCTTCCCACTTCCACCAATGGACACACCGCGGCGCCCTCGCGGACGTCCGCCAACTCGCTCGTGGGCCTTTTTCACAACTATTGTCGAGCCACAGAAGCAGCCGTCAGCAGTTTGTCGCCACTGTAACCAGCTAGTTCACCACCGTCAGAAATGGGGTCAGGCGCGCACCCATTTAATGAAATGCTCCCAGTTTTTGCGACTAATGGACACTATTCCAGCAAATGAGGTGCCTGATTGGTACCTCGCTGAGATCAGTCGACGTCAGCATGGGCTAATTCGAAATAAGACTGCAGCAATTTATAACGTTCCTGTTTTCCAGAATCAGGTACCGACTCAGCCAACGTCACCTTTCAAGATGATTCAACCAAATTCTATGGTAACAGCTGAAATGATGACCTCTTCAAAAGAAAACGGAGAAAAACTGGCTTTGAATAACACGAACAAAGTTGATTTAGACCAGATGGAGGAGAATGCAGCAATGCATTTATTTACGACAATCTCAATGGAAAAGTTGGTGGATGGGCAAATCGAGTTTCCATTCTTGTTTCAAGCCCTGGAAACTTGTGCTCCAGATTTTAATCCTTTCAGCAAAGAAAAATTGTTGACAAAGCTGTTGAATCGCTGTGTTGAAAGTGTCAAAAGACGAGTGGAAGAGTTTTTCAAGAGTGGCTCCGTGCCAATCACTTTGTCATTAGATAGAGTTACGCCAGGATCTGTATGCTATATGGCACGTTTGGCTAGCTTGCAGAAGTATCCAATTTATTTGGAGTCGGTTAAAGTTCGAACTAATAGTGAAGAGAGATTCGATGTGGAATGGGGTGCCGCAGATATAGCACGAGTCGTGAAAGCAGTATCTTGTCCCGTTGCAGGGTGCGTGCTGCCTTGTTCATCACCGGAAATGCAGCAGACACGTAAGCTCCTCGAGAAGCGATTTCCAACCATGTATTTCCATGGGTGCATGCGAGACGCACTATCGTCAATTATTCGGCATATTTTTACTGCAACAGAAAAAAAGTGCACTATTTTGGCACAATTTGCTCACGATATACAACAATTTGCCTTGCAGTGCAAAGATTTGGTATTCTATCTGCCACCCCAAAAACGACAATCATTCCTACACGAAGCTAGCAGCTGCGGCACCACCCTGATGCATGTAACTGTCGTGCGGCGCTTGGCGATAGAAGAAGCGTTTTACGCGATCCTACAAGCTGAAGCGTTTTTAGATGCCGACAATGTGTTGGATCAACTCTTTTCGGCTCGTCCTGACGATTCAATACATGGCGCTAATACCAGTCATTTACAGACCCAATTGGTTAAAATTGTGCGTAGTCCACAGTTTGAAGAGAATCTACGCAAGTTTTTGGAAGTTTTGCGTCCTCTCCACTTGCTATTGGAATCGTTAGCTGATGACAATGATGATGCGACGTCGTTGCTACTCTCCGAGGTATATTCAACATTTTTACGACTTGCGCAACAATATGCATCAAGTACTGTACTTCAGGAGGAAGAGAAAGAAGCTGTTCAAGCGCTAGTCCAACAACAACAGGAAATTATGTTGGGGTCGGCCCATCTTTTAGGCTATCTCTTAGACCCAGTTTTGTTAGGCGAAGCTTTTCCTGTGGACATGACGGTTGAAGTAGAGCAAAAGATGCTGGGTACCGATTGCACATCTCGTCTAACTGCTGACCAAGAAGCATTATATACTCAGTATATGGATTTCAAGAGTTTTGCCTTAAATCAAAAGGTCAACAAGGCAGAAACTCTTGCGTTTCGTGAGTTGAAAGAACGCAAGAAATCTCCCTTACAATTTTGGTTCGCCGACGGTGCGAGGTGGCCTTTGTTGCAGGCTTTTGCTTGCCGAGTCTTCGTGATGCCAGTCTGTGTGGCCAATGCAGCACGTGTAGTTTCTAAGGCTGGTGGAACATTCCGGCATCTTGATGAACAGGTAGATTTTTTTACCAGTGATAAACTAGCGTATGTGAGAGTAAACACCCACCAGTTGGATCTGGCCGAGGCAGACGAGAGCTCATTGGTGAGGTTGCCACAAAAGTTTCAGCTTGACAATTTTCCAAAAGACATCACGGCATCCATGGTAGTATGATGATGGTCTGGATTTAATAAAGCGCCATTCAAAATACTGACATGTGGGTCCCTACAATGTACCGCACATCGCGTCTACTACCACCGGAAACCAAATATAAAGATAACTTAGTAGAGATGATATTTAGAGAACCTGACCCTATACAGGGTGGTGTAAGCCATGTCAAGCGCGGTGCTGTAAGGGCCTCATTTCATTACACTTTTGGACCCCGACTCTATCCGACTTTGGATTTTCGTCCACGGTGGGACTCGAACCCGCAATCTCCCGGTCCCGAGGGCAGGGCCTTAACCACTGCACCAAACGAGGTCGGTAAGATAACTTAGTAGAGATGTTACACTATGTAGCCGTTACTCCAAACAAAAAGTAGGGGATTTCTTATGAGATATGGTCAGGATTACGTTGACTTTGCCACAGGTTTGTAGTTAGACCTGCTGTGCGAAATCGTAAAGACGGAAACACCCAATACGTTTTTGACTTCCCACACCACTGTGATGGCGATGTGAATGTACGCAGCAAGAGAGAGGAAGAAAAACTCACGGACGATAAGTCCTTCGTTAATGGCGTCGTAAATGCCCTCTAGCATGCAAAAGGCACAATGTCCAGCAACGTAGAAGATTGGTACAAGCGTCTTTCGGAACGGATGGTACTCCTCTCCGCACAAATGAGCTAACATCAAGTGAAGCTGGTCGATCAATACAAATGAACGCCACAATTAGTAAAAATAATATAATGAGATATCGATCGTCAAGCTGGCCACGAACCACCAATTTGCTGTTGAGAAGTCCCACCATCCAAAGGAACAAACGCGGGTGAGTCGAGAAAATGTCTGAGGGGGAGTAGAGAGCCCAAAGACCAGCCAAAGTGTTGAGAATCACAAACGGTAGCAACCGAGTGAGGGCGACAAGAATCGAGTCTTGATTTAGACGCACAGCACGAAGCACGTTCCTCACACTACAATTCCAGACAATTTAAGAAGAAAACAAAGTTAGATTTTGCTGACACAGTAAGCGAGACGTGGCAGGACATACTTGAACAGAAGCGTGAAACACGAGCTCATCATCGCCACGATCACAAACAACGTGTTATTCTGGACACCGTGGATTAGTTCCTGCTTCCAGAAATCGACACCGACGAAGGATGTATAAAGTTTAAGCGCGATTCCAATGAGAATACCTTCCGTTGGTCCATTAATGATCGGAAGCTCTAGCGACCCCGAGTAGTATCTGGGTCATATCACTATAAGCATCCCTAATAGACTGTCACAATTCACTCACTTACTCTTCCCACGTTGCAAAGATAAAGACAAAGTGACCACTAAGAACAAAGCCCAAAGTTTTCCACGTCGTTCCCATCTGAAGGATACTCGCCATTGTCATCGTACCCACGGACACGTTCAATGCATCACATCCGTGATCAAACAGGAGGCCCAATGGTGACGAGGAATTGGTACGTCGTGCCTGTTTACCATCCAAATTGTCCAATGTCTGATACGCGAATAGTGCTGCAGCTGCCCCCACTATTGCCCACCAAGGGGCGTCACCTTCCAGCAGTGGACACAGAAATGCAAACAATATATGCGAGGCACCTACAAGTATCAAGCCAGTGAGAGTGATGAGGTTTGGGGCGAGCCATACTGGCAAGAGCTCGACGAGAAAATTATTCATCGGCGTAAGGACGTGCTTGTAGACAAGAGAATTGTCCGATCCATGGTATTCGTACGTCAAAAGTTTTTCCGATCCTTCTTGTGATACATATTTGCCAAAGTACGTGGTTTTGCCAGCTCCTGTGCTGCGATGACGCACACGCTGTTTAAATTCCTGGAATTGCGAAGCTTCGACGGTGGCCGGTGATTTAAATGACATCGTCTGCTGGTTTAGAGCAAGAATTGGCAATGGAATCGAATGGAGACGTGCAAAAAAGACGATGCAGATCAACTCAAAAATATTTTGACAGTGTGGTTTCTGAGATATGATACTCTATACCGTAGAACACAAGTTTGATGTCGCATCGGTGATCCAGTACGGTACTCGTTTCCCAACTACCTATCTACCTAATTTAAGTAGTACTCCCTCCGTCCCAAAGTTATTGTCCGATTGTTGTTTAAACAGCGAGATTAAGATCAAAAATACTGTTTTTATGTTAATTTTTATATGAAAATGTAGAGATTTAAAAAGGCTTCATTTGCTGATTTTTTTTAGGGCTTACGCGTTCCGCTACCCGAAGTTGTGGTCCAAAAACTACCTCTAAATTTGGAAGTAATTTGACGGAGCACCGGCAGGTATATGGATTTCGCACCTGCCTCTGCCGATCAAGGAGCTGGTGATGGTGGTAACCAGCTTTGCATTGATACAAATTCTTTTGTTGTAGGACAATTTTTCGATAAATGCGAAGTGGTTGAAGATGAGGTACCCCATGGTGCTATTATTCCTAAGATTAAGAAGAATTTGACTGAAGGGCAATGGCGGGCGGTATACGAATAGCTGTTAACAAGCTCTGTCGATGGGAGACTGCGGGTTGGTGTTGTAAAAGCCGCTTCGGAAGTATTTGGTGCTAGCACGCGTACAATCAATCGGGTATGGCTCGCGGTAGAGAATAGCTGGCAAATGGTAATGTATTCGCTATTGTTGTTTGTTGATAGACTATCTTGATAAGAGCTAAAATCAATAGCCAATGTGTCCTCACAGTCGTCACTCCATAACATGCATTGCTCCTCCTTAAATAAACTAATAAAAATAAGACAATAAAAATGGGACGCTAAAAAAATGTGAATCGGACAATAACTTTGGGACGGAGGGAGTAAAATGTAGTCTAATTAGTGTTAACTATTAGCTACTATGAACATATGCAGTCTAGTATGTAACCTAGGCTCAGGTATCATGGTGGGTTTCTGTCAGAGCCAGACACACTACTCCTCCCACCGTAATTAGTCTGTGCCAGACTAATTTCGAACCTGAGTTTTTGAGCTGTGCTACCTTAAATAGTCTGTGCCAGACTATTAATGAACACAGACTAATTAAGGGATGTTCGGAAATAGTCTGTGCCAGACTAATTTATAAGTTGGTAATTAGTCTGGGTTAAACTAAGTGTCACACACACTCTGTACCATGACGTGGGTACATCGTACCGTAAACCCGTTGTCGTTAGACCAGCGAATTCAGGAGCATGTATTTTTATTAAAACGCCTAGTAATGGCGGCAAACTCCTCTACCGGATACTGTCTCAGTATCTTTATTTCCATATTTGCTGTTAGCTTAGTATTCTTGTCCGTTGATTATTTAGGGAGTGGTGTGCGCACGTCACATTTTCATTGCATAAAGAAGTGCAACGGTCTCGAAAGCTAACAATATCTTCTATGCATTGACCGGCATTGATAGGCTGCCAAGTAACTTGTGTAACGCCGAGTCAGTTCTTGACCAGGCTATTCACAGCTCTAAAGGCTGCCTAAATATACATGTATATTGGTACGATTTTATTAAAAAAAACTTAGATAGCCATATTCTGATAAATTATGTTGCTATCGTGTATAGCACATACGGATGTTGTATTTGGCGTCGCAAAAGCTCATTATGCAATCTAAATCTTGTATATAGTATTTATCTATACTGTAGTCACCTTATGTACTTGAGTGGTTAATTTTTCTTGACCTGTATCAATCTTTCTTACGATATCTCTACTTCAGCAAGAGCGTCTTCAAAACCATTGATATCTGCCGGATCGGTTTGCAGGTAGCCCGCGCCCTCTGTGAAGCTGCTCTGCTTTTGACATCATTCTTTATGGTACGGTGTACCTACTTGGTGGTACAGGGGTCAACTGTGGCCAGACTAATTAGGAAGTTTTGAGAACTCTCTAATTTTTCTTCACCTAAATTAGTCTGTGCCAGACTAATTCCGAACACAGACTATTTTCGCACACAGACTAATTACGGTGCGAGGAGTAGTGGTCTCTGAAGGTCTTGATTCGGTGCTGGGGTAAGGTCGAAAAAGCACTTTACACTGATCTTCGGTCGGATCCCGTCTTCGCGCGTTTCGGACACTCCTTCTATCTACCTAATTTAATGAAAAAAAGGTATTCTGGCAAACCCATATTAGGCAGGCGTCCAAAATTGTATGAAATGAGGCACTCGTGCAGCATACAAATTTTAGGATAAACTAACCAAGTTAGTACCATGTTGGAACCCCGAAGAACGGGCGTGGTTTGATCCAGGCTAGCTTACAACTGTAAAATGCAGGAGGGAAGCCGTGCCAATTAAATAGGACAAATGTATTGGTCCTCCTTAGTTTACTTAGATAAACTTTAGGATAGACTATTTAAAATCAATAGTCTCTTAAGTCTATATATATTAAATATATATAACCTAAGGCCACGTGTCTAGAAGAAGGTAAGTTTAAGAGTGAATATATTATGAGTGGTTTAGAGTCAATAACTATAATTAAATCTAAACTAATCATACAAACATGTAGTATAAAGCTGATCTAAATGATATCTTTATCATTAGATTACTTGTTAGATTCGATAATTGTATCAGAATCTGTTTCTCAAGGTGGATTATAACAACTTATAATCCAATATTCGCATTTCGGACAGCAAGTCTGAAATTAAACCGTGATATTTCAACTTAAATATCACTTATGTAATGGCACCCCATTACAGGCACTCAGTAGAAATGCCCATGCAGAAATGCATTCTGAAGCTTATGTTGATGCTTTTGTTGTCAGTTATGTTCTCATTACCGGATTCTGATGGAAACGACGTGTTCAATGCAGCAGCACTTATCCATCGGGAGGCTACCCGTGCGTCAGATAGGTGCATTGACCAGCAAGTTTCGTGCTACAATCACAAAAAATGCGGCTGAGTTTGTGGCAGTGATTCAAGATCATGGTCAACAACATGGCGGTTCTCTGTCTCGTATGCACTCCCACTTCGGTTTGGTACTTCAAAGTGCTCCTCATCTCATTGCGTGGTTGTGTCGGCTTGACACAAGCGTTCAGTTGCGTGTACTCGCCGCTGTGGGTTCATGATTACGCTCCAAAGGCTAAGCGTGGTACCTGGATGAGTTACTTGCAAGGTGCTGTTCCCTCGGCATCACGTTCGGTTACTTCACTGGATCAGTCACCATTTGGTTGTCTTCAAAAAATAAAGAGGTGGCGGTTTCTTCAGCTCACAGTATCTTAACAATTTTTCCAAACGCTGCATCGTGTGTATGTCTGACAAAAGGGACGACACGTCCATGAGACTATGCCGCGGTATTTACTGCTGGCGCTGGCCATTCTTGACACAATTTGTGCTTATTCTGCCATTAACCGTTCTATTTTGTTTCGATCCAACGGAACACATCCGACTGCGCTCGACTCGGCAGCGCTCCATCGTCATTGTGGACGCTGACGAGAACAAGTATACCAGCAGTAAGCTAAGGCTGACCACTTTGTATGATGACGAATGTGTTTTACTGACTCGCACAAGAAACGGTAGCGCATCGGATGGCTACGCAATGGATCTGCTAGTGAAGGACGAAAACTCATCGAAATGGAGGAATCTGTGGCTGTTGCTTCAACACAAAGTGTACGTGTACATTGTTACCGGCTTATCGGGTTTATTTTTTGTGGTTGCTGGTATCCAGTTCCGGACGACGTTGTATGTATCTCGAAACTGGTGCGGTTCCCTCACGAGTATTTCCCAAAAGTAGTAGTAAGTCTGTAGCCATGTCCCGAACGTAGTACATTCCCCAAAAAGTACTAGTACCAATTCGCACTTGAGTGTGGTAATTTACACATAAATTTGGTGAATTGGCATTCCCCTCTCGGCTTTGTCTACTTGTTTTCATTTCCGTTTTGGTTGTTGGTACTAGTACCAGACTTTGTGACGTGGTTCATACCACCTCATTCGTACGTGATGCATTTTTTGCCCGCATGAAAAGTGATTCCAAGCTGAACAAGTGGACGCGCCATAATTCATTTAGCGGTCGAGCAGCCATATTCCTTGCCAGCGTTCAAGTTGTAGGAAAAGCCTCGATTTGGATCCGCGTCGAGCTCTCTGCAATCGTTGTGGTCGTATCCATATGCGTTAGCGGTTGGTACAATTACAAAAGTTCGAGTCTTTATAAGGTGTCGAAGCCACGAGTTACCGTCACCTCGCGTTCGATGGCAAGAGATCTGCTAGTACAACGACCACGTGAGGACCCACCCGCTCGTTGCCATGTACAGCACCGCTGGAGATTCAGGGCGCTCTGGATTAGAAGGCGTTGTCTCATCCGTTATTACGTATTGTTCGCAAGGGACCATCGCCGCAACAGGAGCTCTTTGCGTTTAGATAGGTTCTACTTGTCGCGCATACTGAATACCTCAGCATGATCCAAGTACTTGGTCTCCAATTCCAGGAGGTAATCTATAGTTTCACTATAGGAGAGTTCCTTATTTATAGAAGGAGCAACTGACAAAGCCGAGAGGGGAGCAACGCCAAGGCCAATGCAAAGTAGCAAACCAGGAATTTTCATTTTTATTAGCATGCTTGGATCAATTCGAATTTGGAAAGGATGTAAATGAATGTACCTTCAGATAAAAACCGGTCATGTGGTTTCAAGAAAGACCATATGAAAAAGACCCACGTCAATTACACCACCAAGTGCAGCAGATGCGTTAGCAATGTTGATTTCGAGGCTGCCTTCATCACATGAAGAGACTGCGCTCCCCTCTCGGCTTTGTCTGCCACAGTCTACTTGTGCTTCGAAGTATTCATTTTCCCGTTTTTTGTTGGTTCTAGTAATATTTTTGGGAATGGTCCTACTTTCGGGATTGGCTGCAGCCTTACTACTACGTTTGGGAAATACCCTTCCCTCACTGCTGCAGGAGTTTACACAGACATTCTCACTAAATCCGAAGGATTAGGGTCTGCTGGGTGCTATAATTTATATTTATATTTCGCTAGCTTCCTCCTGGTGTAGCACGCTCTTTCGCCTTTTCGACCCTCGCGAACTGCTTGGCGTCTCGATACCGGTACCTTGTGGTGGAGGATGTGAGTAATCTGGAGTGAAGATCAGTGAACTCCATGAAAATAAATATTAGAAAGTTTTTCTAATGCTACAACAACTTTAGCCTGCCGACTATGCAAAGTAGATCCACATACTAAACGTGATAGCAATCCGACAATCGACAACTTTCACCTTGTGTGCGTTTTTTTTGATAAAAATAGTCCACATTTTCCTGATAAAATAGGCATTCTGAATTACAGTATTTGGATTAGGCATTCTGTCGACACACTACCTTTTAAGAGGTAGGCTACCTCTAAAGGACCTTTGTATCAAAAAAGCGATGAGTGTACCGTAAGTGTCCATTGATTGGCTTAATCTCTAGGCGACAATTGACATGTAACTTGTGTTTTACGGTACTGTCCTTGGGTAGCCCTCTCTATGTAGTTCTCGTAAAAGTTCTAAATTTGCGAAACAGCCCCTATCTAGCATAGGGTTTAGGGCTACCATGACAGAAACACCGGATACTATATCCAAGCCAGCTGATGCCCCGGACCCGGGGTCGAGTACAAAGCAATACGACCCGACGGGTTGAATAAATATATCATGGACGACTCTGCGGGAGAGACTTCATCATTGCAAGGTAATGTCGGAACGAGTCAGTCCGAGGAGGAGCACAATTTGTCGACATCAACGACCAGCGGAATATCGACAACCGGTTCGCATACCGGTAATAATATCAGTACAAAAGTACCGGAACCTAGTACCGAAATCCAACCATTGGTACAGACTACCGTAATTGTACCAGGTACCGATATATTACCGGGGGTACATTTCAGTACACCACACATTACTCCCACTCCCGATTTAGCGGATAAGGGGGGACCAAATAAGGGCGTTACTGCGATAGACATTGATACAGTGCTGGACCCTGAGGCACTAGCCGTGGCGCTTACAACAGCGTTACGGCTTGCTACCAACACACGTCCGAGAGTTCAAGCCTGGATGGAATTAATGCAGGATCTATTTGCAGCAATCTATGTGAAAGTAAAGGGACCACTTTCGAGATTGTCAGAGGCGGCTAAACGCCTTCCGCTCTTAAAACCAATGTTCATGAATGGACGATCTCGAGGCACAAAGTTGTAGGAGCGGCACTAGTGGCTCAGCGTTCATCACAAGGATTTGAAAGTATTTTGTGGAAAAATATCGGTCAAGAACATGTTAAAAGGCGGATATGATTCCGCCTGTATTACAAGGATGGGCTACAAAAGTAGCTGGGCCTAGCACAGGGAAACCAGCTACGGAAAAACCACTGAGTGCGAAGATCCTCACGAAGCCTTTTCTTTTTAAAACGGATGTTTTTTCGGCAGTGGAAATTACTCGATTAAGAGAAGTCTGTGAGCAGACTTATGGCAAGTTTGCACCGACACAGTTACGAGAAGGAACCGATGATGAGTGGAGAATTGTACAAGGGTTGGTTGAGGGGAACATCATTGCCCGCCAACTACCTCAATTTTTAAAAAGAATAATGAAAACTGATGAGCAAGTACGTCTTCTCCATACTATCAGAGCGCCAGTGGAAGGATGTCTAGTGATGGAATTGAGAGGTGAAAGCCCAATTAAAGAAGTGTTCTTAAGTACGAAGTGCATCCAAGAGAGCATAGCAACGGCAGCGTCTACTAGGGGGACGGGCTCACCTACACTTTGGCAGATGGTGGCACAAGTTAAAAACATTAGCTACAATGTGAGTGATCACTCCCTGTATTTTCATTTTTTCACGAGAGAAATGGCAAAAAAATATACAGGGGTCCGGGTTCCTTTCCACCGGTACGAACATTCACTACGAAATTCCATCATGAAGAACGGTCCCCGGGGAAAACAGCGTGGGGTGCTCGAGTTGATCACAACGGGGAACAATATAGCAACAATGGCTTTTACTCATGCATTCTCAAGAACATCACTCGCTCAATGAATTTATAAAAGTTAACCAGTTTTTTAAAGTCTATTCTTGGAATGGATTTTCAACTTGACGATCTAGACAAGAGCGGCCCTTTCTCCGACACGTCGACACTTTGGGAGCTGATTGTCGAATCTGAAGCATGCCCATCAGCACTAGCAGGGATTAAGCGTTTATATTGGTGCCACACCATGATCGTTATTGAACACCCTTCCATTAAGGGCCGGACCCAATGTCTCAGATGTGGAGAAACGGGACAATAAATGCGCAAATGTACAACAGCGTTAGTTTAATTACTTAAAAAAACTGTATCCAGGTTAAACCAGAGGATCTTTAAAAAAAACATTGTTCATTCCGGCGGCAACTTTCACTAGCATGGAGGATTTACGCCAACAAGTGGAACGCACACGGAAGCAACAGCTGGATCAAGTTAGAAAAGCGGAGGCAGCTAAGGAAACACCTGCTGCCGACATGATGACGCACAAAGATGATGCTCCGCAACATTCTACAGAGAGAAACCAGAAACTATCTCAGCAAGGGGAGAGTGGACAGCCAGCCCGGGCGCAAAGCGCACACCCGGTCCGGAGTGCGCAACATGAGTGGGAGACAGTGAAGCAACGGACGAAACCTGAATCCACCTTTTCCAAAAAGACGACACCGGAGAAGAAACAAGTCGGGCAAGAATTCACCTCGAGCTTGAAAGAGAATATTCGAAAGTTGAATAGAGGGACAGAATTGTCGGGACAAAAGGAAACTAGAATGGATGTACCAAATAATCGGAACGCCCAGGAAGCAATCCAAACTACGGAGGATCCACAAGAAGGGCCGCGTAGGGTTAGCTCTCAGCAACGGGGAACGGAGCAAAAAAAGCTCACGGCCAAACAACACAAACAGGAGCGGATTTTCAATAAGAAAACTAGCGCCCTCCTTATGGTTGAAGGGCGACTTAAAGCCAAGATTTTCGAATCCATAGAAGCCATCACTCAGGAACAAGGCCCGTTGGACATATCACTACACCCAAACGTCCCAGCGAACACAGAAAAGATGTTTAACTCAGTCCGGGAGTTGACTGAACTTTTATCTCTTAAACCAGTGCGTACGCCTGCCACGGGTAATTGCCAGGTCTATGCAATCTGTCAGGCTTTGACATCGTCGGCGTTGGACGGGGACAGAATTCCAGTACTAGAGAATCTAGCTGCAAAGATGAAAGAGGGATGTTTAGTTCGGACATTGATTGATTTCGATATCAAGTTCCCTCCGGGTATCCGGAAACAAACGCTACTAGGGCTAGGTCGGTCAAAGAATCGAAGGTGGCTTTTCAAGAGTATCTGCGGGAATTTGCAGGTCAAAACTTGAAGAGACAATTCCCATGTCCGCCTGGGGAAGCAACGGTACCTTGTCAAGTATGAGCACCCTATTGCAGAAAGAGATTTTTGTCATAAGCCAGGCGGAAAAGGGCACTTCACCAGGAGTGTTAATATACACTCCTGAAACCAGGACGTTTCAAAACAAGAAATATTCAGATGAGCGGGGAATACCCCATTACGACCCAAGCATTTTGTGACAAAATCAGGCATTACATAGAAGTATCTCGATCTGATGGGTCTGAGGCCAAGTTACCTCTGTTGCTACATTTCGGGGGAGAGCACTACTCAGCCCTACCTTTTGGAAATCGAGATATGGTAAAAGATGATATTGATATGGGAGCAAGTAGCAGTGATGAAGATTATGATGACGAGAAGGAACCCAAGGCTCAACCGGGTAACCTTATAACGGAAAACTCAGCAGGTTCGAGTGCAACAGAACCTATAGAAGTCGATGTATCGATGGAGGAAGATAATAGTACAGAGGAAAAGTCGGAGACTCTTACAGTACACGGATCACGCAGAAACGACGACTTTGCATCAGAAGCCCCGTGGGACCCGGACTCGTGGGAAGGCGATTTTTTGTTGATATTATCAGTCGCCTTGAGGGCCCAACGATCCACCATGCCCTCAAGCGTGAGATTCATGAAATTATTAGAAGTGGCGATCCGAGGTCGAAAGAAGTCCTCCATTTTCTCACCGATAATGTCACCCAGCTGTCGCTTCCAGAGCAGGAACACTTGTTACGTGCGGACTTGGATGACTTTCCCACACGCACCTGGTTTTTACAAAAATACCAGATCTCAGAACCTATACTGCATCAATGGTATAGTAAAGTATGGCAGGACTATCAACCAGCACCCGAGACCCTGTTACTCCCAAGTTCACAATCCTCAGGATCGGAATTTGTTCCAACGGATTCGCAAACTTCGGAGGGGATGGACAGAGATGAGTCAGAAGAAAATCATTACAGCTCTAAGCGCGTATGTAGACGGGACAACATCGAGATGGAAGAGCCACCAGACGAGACCCTCCCGATAGTGCGAGAATTAATTGATGACTTTAATGATTGTGAGGAGGAAGCACCGGATCTATCAATTTCTATCGCCGATTTTACAACCTCGTGGAATACGCTACAACCTGAGTGGGACCGCAGCACCAGTATTACTTTTCCCACGATGACCTCCACAAAAGCGGTCTGGATGAAAGCAGTGAGATTTGAAGCCAATAGACTACTACATTTGCTTAAGGACATCCCCGGCACATATCACATACTTGAAGGTCTCCACTCTAATGTGCTTACGGAACTTACTAAGAACTGGCGCGAACAATGTTGGATTGCGATGGTTGAAACTGGAAAAACCCAAGGACTAGCGGAGATCCCAGCCGAATGGTTTAAAACATGGGAAGACAGGTACCTACAGGTGTCAACACAAGCACAGAAACTAGCTATCCTAAATAGTCGACAGGAATGGACGCGCTTAAGGAAAATGAAATATGGAGGGAGTGCTATATTACGACTGCTCTCGCCAAAACAAACTGGAGTATTAGCACAAGGGCTGTTGAGCGCGTTCCTACACGCAGAACAGGTTGCAGCACTTATCGGCCTGGATCATCACCCGACGGATTCAATTGTTACGTTGTTCCAACGCCATCTACAGGTTCACACGACGTCGACACAATATGCAGCGTATATAGATGCTATCGAAAGAGGGTCAAGTTCCTGTTGGAAGCAGCTAACTTCCTTTATGACATCGCAGCAAATAATTAAATCAGCACAAAAAAGTACGGGTACCAGTACTCGTACCACATTACCGGTACCATTGGAAGGGGATAGTACCGATACATTGGTACAACACCGATATGGCTAATATTAAGAAACATTCGTACTACAATCTCAACTCTTTGGACACATATACCAAGCACCGGTTATTACGGGACATGGAATTTGACCCAAGTCAGGTACAACACTATCCCAAAACAACTGCGGATACCTATTAGAGCATTAGTCAAAACGTCAGAGGTTTCACATCACGAGACATAAACGAATGGCTAGTAGCTTGGCGATTCGGAAATGTAGGACATCAACCTCATATTATCCTTCTCCAAGAAACTCACATCACGACGAATGCGGAAAAATTAGAGGTGAAAAAAATGGACTCAGTTTTGGGGGAATATACCAGGACAAGAGCAACCTGTCATACTGGAGTGTTTTTTACAAGAAAAGAGGGTATCCTAGTGCGCCCGGATGGAGCACACGCTATATCCCCGTGGAACTTTACAAAGTGGTCACATCGTTTCATAGCAGTGAAATGGAAGGGTTGTATTATTATAAACATTTACGGGCCTACGGGGGATCTCCATTCCCAAGAGGAATTTTTTCAAGAGCTAAGGCAGACACTACCACGCCGGCTAGATAATATAATTCTAGCCGGGGATTTTAATTGTGTCGATTCACCAGCTCTGGATAGACTGGGGGACAGCGCTCGACTAAACCAGAAAGTGCAGTCCTGTCTAGAATTGTCTCAGACTGGAACTTACACGATGCAAGATTACTTCTTGGCTCAGCACTAATAGAGTTGCCCTTAGATCCGACCGAACATTCCACATTTTGGAGGGGTACACAAGCGAGCTGTCTGGATAGATTTTATGTTTCGGATAACTGGACACAATGGGTGGTATGGGTTTCACGTGACAGCCCACCGGTGTACTCCGACCATAACCAAGTCATGTTACTGTTGAAGGATCCGGCGGGTATTAAGCAACCTAGGGCACAAAATCGGATAACGTATCCTTTTCAGGGGTCAAACTCGGAGGCAATTCAGCTATCAATTAGTGAACACCTTTCTCAACGACCCAATATTGACTTTGACGCCAGGACATGGGATAATCTGATTGATCATGTACGGGATGTGCTATACATTTGGAGACGGCGGCTGTCGAGACGACGGAGACGGAGACAGCACCAACTCCAAAAGACCACTCATACTAATGCACAAACCCGGCAACACATCATTTCCTCCTTAGCGGAAACGTTACAGGCAGAAAGGCGGTTTCGGCGAGGAGCGCGTCTCCACAGATCGATTGCAGACATTCGGTGGCTTTTTAAACAAACCGCAGTTCGGGAGAAAGACCAGACGGTAACAAAAATCTCATTAAATACTTATCGTCCTTTTCCAGCCAAATTGTCCATTCCGGATTGGTTTGTCATGACTTGGCAACCCATAATGGGCACATGTCATCGAACAGTGCCGGGTCAGTGTCTAAAGGAAACCGTTACCAACTTTATGCGAATACCAGCTACAAGACGCGTCACAGTAGCGCAATATCAAAAGTTGATATCCACAATAACAGTGGAAGACGTGCATTCGGCCATTAAAGGTCTAGACCGTCACAAGGCTGCAGGTCGCGATGGGGTAGGAAACGATTTCTATAAAGACTTTCCGACGGTCATGGTCGATCCATTGGTTTGTGTTTGCAATGATGTGTTATAAGCCCCCCCCCTCCTTCCTTTTTCATGAAAACGATTATCATCCCTTTAAGGAAGAAAGGTGACTCAAGTAACGCGCTGGACTATCGTCCAATATCATTACTTACGACTGGATATAAGATATTTGCCAAGATCCTGGCTAAACGCCTCCAACAATTCTTAGGTCAGTTAATCGGAAACTCACAGCAAGGATTCGTGACAGGCAGACGGCTGGATAAAGCGGTGGTCCTAATGGTGGCGACTTTCAAAAGATACCAGGGAGCAACGAAAATGGCCGATGCAAATAGTGCTGGGGTGTGATTCCTGGACTTTAGTAAAGCTTATGACACAGTGGACCGCCCCTTTTTACTTACGGTGCTTTCGCTGTTTGGATTTTCTGATGACTTTGTGGAATTAATGGATAGGTTACATTCTGGTACGACCGCGGAGTTCTTAGTGAATAATACTTTCTCAGCACCAATGGATGTGGTATCAGGAATTCATCAGGGATGCCCGCTGGCACCCTTCCTCTTCATTTTGGCTTTGGAGCCATTAGCATTAGCATTGGCTCAGAATCGCTCGTTTAGAGGAATTGATCCTTTACAGAGAGAAGGCACAGTCGAACACCGTTTTACGGCGTTTGTAGATGATTCAACAGTATTTGTACGGCATGCGAGTATGGTTCCGGAGGCTTTGAAGGTGGTCCGCCGCTTTGGTGAACTGGCGGGACTAAAGATCCAACCTGCCAAAAGTAACTTTGTCTTTCTAAATTCGAACTCTGTACCAAAAACATGGTACGGTATACCGGTAGTACCAGAGGGTGAAACAGTTCGATACCTGGGGTACCAATTTGGATGGACAGAATTAGGAACAGTTAAGTGGGCACTTCGGCTACAGGCAGTGCGGAGAAGATTAGCCACAGCAACAAGTTGCACAACGGCGGTGGTGGAACGGGTGCAACTGTTTAATGTCATTGCTATCCCCTCCATTCTGTTCACAGCCCGATGTTTTTAACCACCACGAGAAGTGTTAGTACAACTACTGCATTTACAAAAGATGTTAAACGGTACAACGGGACCCCGGCAGACATAAAATTTCGCCGACACTCCTGTACACACCAAAAGGTGCCGGGGGAGTTGGACTAATTTCAATACCGGTAGCCATCAAAATTCAACGTCTAAAGTTGGCCCATCACTGGCTCATATCATCTCCCGATATTTACCAGCAGGCATGGTTAGAGGTGTCAGGATTAGTACACGAAATATAACCCGACTGGACATTTCGCCGATTAAAGGACTCAAGAATTTACAAGCCTACGGAGATCTCCCAAGAGGATCTTCCGGGGGTATAAAAAAGGAACTTTCGGAATGGCTTGGTCCTGATCACACTCAGCGGACAGGTTTAGAAGATTATACATGTCTCCACCTAGACGAATGTATAAGGACTATGTCAAGTCGGCTCGACGCGCCCTCACATAGTGCATTGATAGGGGAATGGCTGGAAGTCACAACTATGATTACAGAACATGCGTATCATGGACTATTACCAGAGCATCTGCTCCCCTTCTGGGGTACATATACATGGGCAGAAAATTCCTGGATCCCAGACTTACGAGTGCCAGAATTATCGCGCCGAAAATTCGATTGAATACCTATATTGAAGCTTCGAGACTTGCGAATCAAAAGACTAACTATGGCTACCTTTGCATGGCAGGTAGCCGGCATCAATGGACTTACGCATACAAGAGTCAAACTTGGACGTTGGCTGAGTGCAATTATATTGGCCTCTCCGAGAGTGGAGGTAGGGCATTATATAGGGGAACCCCCAGATATAGTACTATATAGGGGTCCACAAGAATTACTGAAGTACGCTTGGACCGTAACGGGCCCAGGACGATTATCAGCAGTCTTGGAGGGGACAACACAGACACTAGCGGTAACACAACTGTCTGATGGAATAAAGTGGAGGGTAGACCTACACAATTCTACACTTGAGGAACAAGAGATGGAATGGCTACAAAGCACACTGGTTTTTCGACCACATCCTGATTTACACTACATAGGGTGGGAGCTGGACGACATTGCACCGACATGGAAGATATCGTATAAACTCCGCCGATCTTTTCGCCGGTTATACTATAAGGCGGTAGCCCCGCATGTAGGGAAACTCCTATCGAAATGGAAACGGCGTGGGGAGCAGAATGGATGGTGGCACAGTTTACAAAATAGAGAGCCGACATAGGTATGGGAACATGATAATGTTTTGACTGATTACCAGGTGTGGGTCCTATATAGAGCCAGGACGCTGCACTTGAACACATACTACCAGAGTGGAGCAACACGGCAAAGATGTGCTGTAGCAGATACCTGTGCAGGAAGATCTTCGGACATCTTGCATATTTTCTGGGAATGTCAACGGGCTAGGGCATTCTGGGTGTGGCTGCTTCGACACTGGTTAGGCTGCGCAATACAGGAGGATCAAGTGGACGAATATCAACAGGCCATAGTGCGGAAAGAAGCCCCTCCGATAGGGTGTAACCTGAAGAAGGCGATGATGCTAACGTATGGGTGGTATGATCAATCGTATGTACGAGTGTACAACCGAATATGGGCAGGGGTTTGCGGTATCGCCATTGCATGGTTTTGGCAAAATCTAACAGTGCAGTATTCCAAGGGCAAACCAAGAACGCTTACGAACATTTGGAATTTGTATGGCAACAATGCCGTACCCAACTGGACTCGGTAGCGGCATATGAGAAGAGAGCGACGGCAACGCGGGAGGAGGGGATCCGACTTGAAATAAGTTTAAAGTGCTTATATGACCTACAGCCAGCACCAGATAATAACCTACCCCGGCGTCAGCAAGACATGTCCAGAATCCGGAAGGATGCTCGATGCTCAACACCCACTGAGCCTCATCTGCACTCTAGATTTTCTATGCTCATAGTAGCTAATAGTTAAGTATTAATTAGACTACATTTTACTACTAGTTCTCGTAAAATAAGGAC
The DNA here is from genome assembly GCA_001887855.2 of Sclerospora graminicola. Classification (NCBI taxonomy): domain Eukaryota; phylum Oomycota; class Peronosporomycetes; order Peronosporales; family Peronosporaceae; genus Sclerospora; species Sclerospora graminicola. The sequence continues at coordinate 33,598 of MIQA02023729.1, forward strand.
ATACTACCACTGGATCCGACTTTTACGGCACGGTACTTCTATGTAGTGCAATGTACATGTCAGTTGCGCCTAACGGATAAACGACGCCTAACAAGTAGCGATTCCTCACGGCTTGGCGGAACAAGACTGGGGCGTTCGTGATTTTCATTCTACCGGGTTAATGCGTTGGTACTGGCGCTAATGCGCGAACTGGCATATCAAAATAATAAAAAAATGAGCAATTTGAAGCATTAGAGGCGTCCAATGCGCTTGTGTTGTTGGTGTCATTGGTGTCATTGATATGATGCAGGAACAGGTAGCAAGCCTCACATTGTAATTGCTACTGTGGGGCGTCTACTTGAAAAGGATTCAGCCTTCGTACGATGAAATTTTATTTGGAGGCAGATCGAATGCATGCTGATGAGAATAATAGACTTTGAAGAAGAAATTATCAGATTGTACCACAGTGCGTACAGTATCTCTTCCGTGTTATGATGACGTCGAAAGTAAAAAAGCTACAACGAGCTCGAGCGTCGCTTAAAGGCCCTGTTGAGGTTGAAATCACACACAAATTTGCGACGCCGGAGACAGACATGTAACGGACGCAGAAAGTGACGCTGATGGTGCGCAATGTGGGCTTCCAGGCCATCTGTCTGCATGGGCAGCAAGCCGTCTAGGAGCTTTGAATAAATTCAAGTCCAAGTTTAGGAATGTGCTCGTGTGTACGGATGAAGCGTCACGAGGACTGGATATTCCGACAGTTGATGTCGTTATAAACTATGACATCCAACGCACGGATAAAATTACTTGGTATTGCGAAATTCATTTGCTACGAGGAACTGAACCAGCGCATTGAACATCTGCTTGGTACAAAGCTGGATGCGTAGCCATGCAAAGAGGAGGCAGCTGGAAACGGAAGGGCTCCAGGCGTGGAAGTACTCGCGAGATGATAGATAACAAGGATGGGAACTATTCTCAACTCGATAGACGGTGCTGATGATGTCTTTAGTCGTTTTGGTCTACGTTTTCTACGTTTTTTCTGTCATATTATCGGATTTCATTGCACATGCTAAATGGCAGCATTGGGTCTGTTCCGAGGCGACTTCCTCGTTGAGCTGTTGTGCTTGGAAACACATTCCAGAATCGCAGCGTATCGTCCCCAGCTCCTGTGATAATTGTTTGGCCATCGGGAGACATGGCCAGATAGAGCACGCGAAACGTGTGCCCAGTGAGCGTAGCCAGCTTGGTCATTGTAGGATATTTCCAAACAATAATCTGGTTGAGCGAATAACCGTGCGTACTGACGACTTCATTGGCATTCTTTGACCACATTAGATTGCACACTTGCGAGCCCGTGTCGACATACGGTAAAGCTGTCAGTGACTGTGTGTTCCAGAAGCGAATACAACGATCGGCAGTCCCACCACCCGAAGCTAAAAGTCCATGCTGGTGTGGCGACCACGCAATCGCTTTCACAGCTGCCGAGTGATCATGAAAGCGAGCCAAAGGTGTCGTAGCATCTCCACGTAAACGTGACGACGTCATGTGCACATTCCAAATCAATAGTTTATTGTCATTGCCTCCAGAAGCTACTTGTCGACCATCAAAAGACCATTTTAGACCACACACTTCCTGCTTATGCCCGGTAAGTTTACTATGAAATGACTCTTGCGCTCGCACGTCGCGCATTAAAATGGACCGATCTCGACTTCCAGATGCTAATGAATGTCCACTCCAACCTACTGTCCCGACACGAGCAACATGTCCGCTGTTCAGGGTATACAACACGCACAAAAGTCAGCATCAAAAAATTCAGAAATGTTGCTTGCAATGTCGTACGTCATGGTGCGGGTCTTTTTGGCGGCACTGACATCCCAAACCTCCACGTCACCGCTTTTTGTTCCTACTGATAAATACGTGCCCTAAACGGATAAACAAGAAGACATTTAGAGCACTAGCACCTATTTTTTTCCAATTGAGAGACGAACCTGTTGGCTCCAGCTAACGGACGTGACAGTATTACTACGCCCAAGATCACAGAGCATTGTCACTTTACTGGTGCTCGCATTCCAGAGATAAACGCAAGAACTCAAACCGACAGCAACGACATTTGTCGCCGACCAATCGACGAGATTTAGATAAAAATCATCTTGCAACGAGGGAGCATCCAGCACTTTAAACGGCGTGCGTGCAATACGTCGACTCCCCTTTTGTTTCTCATGCCAATCTGCACCGAGAAATCGTTGGGTTCTGTCTGTTAGTCCGGAATGAGGAATGGAAAGTTTCATATCATCAAACACCGATCGTCGAGGAGCTTGAAATCGTAAAATGTTGCTGCTAGAAATACTGTTCGGTCGTAGGCCTGTCATGCCATTAAAAGTACCAACGCTAGAAGGAAACCCCACGCTATAACGTTGATGATTATCCACACTGAAGGTTGCAGACGATCGGCTACTGCCAAAGTTTGAACGCGTTGGCGAGTGCATTCCAAGCAATTCCCGTTTCAGCATCATAGAGTACGATAATGAAGATCCACTCTGGTTCTTTGCATAACTATCCACCGAAACTGGCACGGATCCTCCTTGAAGTTGGCCAACATTATTGTCACAATTTTGATTGCTACACTGACGTGGTGAATCTGCCGTAAGTTCAAATCCAGTGTCTAGCTTGGTGGTTAGCCGCGACGGAATAAAACGATCGCTATAGATATTTTTCGATCTGTTGGGCACATTAAAAGGAGGAAAAGCTTAGCCAAGATCAACGCACTTTGACAGACACTCCTGATCACTTACCGTTTGACGGTTCGATGAGGAAGCACTCGATCGAAGCTGAATCCGTTTCCATTTGAGTTTTCAGCTAACCGCGAGTCGTATTGGTAGTGAATTGACAAATCCGTCGTTCCTGGTATACCGACGGATTCTAGACACATGGTAGAGACTTGGTTACTGCCACTTCGCCCCCTCTTCCTACTCGAATGGGTACTGACAAAAAGAGCAGTTGAAGCTTTTTGACTATTTGTATTGTCTAAAGACGAGATGGAGGCATTTCCGTCGACGTGGATCATGCCGAAAATATCGCGCTGGGATTGCGCTTGGGTTGCTCTGGGGCTAAAAGTTTCTGGAGACAGGAAAAGTGTTCAGCCATCATGATGGCAGGTTAAGATAGATGCCATACAACGGCTACAGACTAGCCAACTACGATGTTATTTGAAACCAACAAAGCCAGTGATGTTTAACACTTTTCCATCAATCAACACGCTGTGGGTAGACTGTGAAACACCTTTGAAACGGTCGTTTCAAAAGCACAAGAAGTAAATAAAAATCCATGTAATTGTCAGAAGCTTTCAATCGTAGGGAGTATGGTAAATTGCTCTTTCTGGAAACTGCCGCTAAATTTGTTGAAATGAAGTTTCTGCTATACTGTAATAGGGAGGTTTAGGAAAAGCTGTAACTTAGTTAGTTGATATTTAGAGAACCTGTGTAATGGGGTGCCATTACATAAAGTGATATCTAGGCCCTTTTTTATGCTGAAAAATAGTGACACATGATTGGACAAAACAAATTGATGTTTGACACACTACTGTTCCGAGATCGTGTAATTCCGGAACACCTCCATGAGGTGTTCTGAAAACAGCACATTTGAACCGAAATCATAGATGAAAAATATACATAATAGAGATAGCAGTATAATAGTAGGTTGAGCGTATGCTGCGAGTCCTCGCCCGAAGCCTTCGGCACGACCAAAGGGAAATCGATAATTACACGATACACAGCCCTTAG
>MIQA02023732.1:0-13432 GCA_001887855.2 Sclerospora graminicola
AGCGACGCATGCTGAACTCCTCCCGGATGCTTTGGTCTATAGCATCGCTCAGAGTCTTCGGGGGAACCCAGTAAAGACTCTGTTTGATGGGACCGTCATTCAGTCCCTTCATGAAGTTGGCCAATAATATAAAGGAATATTGTCCAATCAAATGGTGGCACTTGTTGGTCATAACGATATTTTGTTATTACCCATTATCGACCATAATAAAACAAATGGTCGGGAAACGCGGCGGCGCTCTTAAGGGCGCTGCCAATACTGCTAAAACAGCTCCCACCTCTGCATAACGTGCAGAGGTGTCATCATCGAATGCCGACGCTACTAATGTAGCGTCGAAAAGAAAGAATAAGCCGAGAGACCCAGTCTCTCGTAGTAGACGCTGCGGAAGCAGTGTCTAGGAGAGGGCGGGAAGACGTCGCGAATGCAACATCTTGCACGCCTCTACCTGTCGTAAGGCGGGTGGCTAAGAAGAAGCCCGATGATATCTTCGGAGAGTCATCTGGCTCCGAAAAGGGCGAGGACGACACCGTCCCTGTCAACGATTCTAGCGAGCTTAAGCCCGGTAGAATTGCTTCGCCATTAAGTGATGGCGAAGTGGAGTCTGACGCCGTCGATTACGACAGCGACAACTCCGTCAAACGGTGGTATGAGGAGCGTAAAGCTCCTCCTGGTCTATGTCATTCGCCTGGTCGTAGCGAAGACAACTTTGACGTAGCAGGTGGTGCTCCACCTGCCAAGAAACAACGCGCAGAAGCGGTTTACACTGCTTCTGATTCACCATGTTGTACGGAACGCTATGCTCCGTTCAACTTGTGCCCGGAAGTGGTGGGCACACCAAACGCGATTGTCAATATCCGTTGTTTGACATCAACGCGCTTGATGATCGCGAAGACCTTCGCAATCGTCACTTCGATCGTAGTACCGACGATAGACCTCGGTACTTTATCGACTTTTTCTATCAGACTCGTTAATATACGAACCGGAAAGGGTCGCGCAAGAATAGGGACGATAAAGACGCCCTAACGCAAAGTTTAAATGCATTTGTTGAAAATTACAACAAAGGTCTCGACGAATACGTGAAATTAAATTCACGTAAACCGAGAGCACTTCTTTAAGCAGTCACGCTCAGGTAAAATGGAGTGTATACATTTTACTTGCATTAGAGAAGGACTCTCTTGCGGAGTTCCTTCTCACATGAAATAGCCTTGTTGTCCCAAAGGATGTCCTCGTCTTACTGAAAAGGAGCTAAGAGGGTACCGAAGTTACTCAGTACCCGTTAGTGTTAAGAGCGTCATTGATGCTCTTAATGCATCGGCACCAAGAACCGATGCTTTGCAGACATCAACACCTAGTGTTGATATTTTTTTGAGTTTGAGGAGAAGTATCCTCCTCAAACTCCTGTAGGAGGTCAGGGGCATCCGCCCTTAGCACCTCAATCGGTTCCCAGGAGTCAAACCCTTGGGAATATCCCAACCAGCGTACCAGATACTCAGTATGCTGCCCCTTCTTGTAGGGAACCGAGCGCTTCGATATCAAGCGCTCGAGAATATAACGCTTATTCCCCTGATTATCAATCAGGGGCGCCGGGTTGGTAATTCCCTCGGTGTTGTTGTTGCGGATTATGGTTACCAATCCCGCAAGCTCAAGAGACACTGTAACGCCTTGAGCACCGACATGTCTCACTCGATGAAGACGTCTCGATCTCATCGAGACGAGATTCGCGACATTTTGAGCGCGAATCTCGTGATGCAGCAGAAAAATGATCTTCTGCTTGTCGAGATTGGTCCACTAAAGCCGGAGATGGAAACTCTCCAGACTTCTCACAATCCGTTGGAGACCGATTACAAGTCTCTCTTGGGAGACTTGAAGAAGCACGGCATTCGCCGTGGCGATGCGTCTCGTCCGAAGACGTAGACGATCGGTACGGCTTGATCCTCCCAACGTAAAAAGTTGGGTGGAGGCGCATGGCCGCGGGAATGTCTAAAGTATAGGTTTTCCCCTTAACACATTGGACCTTGAAGGGTCCAACGAACTTAGGGAGCAGCTTCAGAGTAGGGAAGTTGCTAATTGCATGTGTAGGCAAATTAGTAGTTGATAACAATACTAATTCACCTTTTTGAAAGGAATTTGTGTTTTTTCTTCCATTTTTATCTGTATTTTGCTTCTGCTTGTTAAAAGCGGAAGCAAGTGCATCTTTAACATAGCGTATTACAGCTTGGCGCTGTAATACGAGTTCATCTACTGCTTTATTAGCAGTAGATGGGCTGTCTTCATTGTCTGCAGCCATTGCTGCAGACACATATTCTGCATAAGCAGCTTCAGTATCTGAAGTTGCTAGAGTTTCTACTGTGTTAACAGTAGAAGACTCGTCAGTCTCTTCGCAAGTTGCAACTTGCGCATCGACTCGCTCAAAATTTGAGCGGGTCCCTCCCCCACTTAGATTTGGCGTACCGCCAAGTAAAGCCGGGGTTCGTGGATGCCTTAAGGCATTCACGTAGAACGGTGTATGCTTAGTAGAAGCATGCACCGAGTTATTTATTGCAAACTCAGTGAAGAGCAAATAGTCACTCCACTGCTCGAAGGCATGCGCGTATGAACGCAGCATGTCTCCGAGAACGCGGTTAACGCGTTCAGTTTGCCCATCCGTTTCCGGATGGTCCGCAGTTGACATCTTCAACTGCGTGCCCAACAAAGAGAACGTTTCTTGCCAGAAACGTCCTGTGAATCTCGGATCACGATCCGAGATTATGTTTTCCGGCATTCCGTGTAAACGGAATACCGTGTCAACGAATATCCGCGCCGTTTGCGCAGCGGTGACATTCGCTGACACTGCAGCAAGATGAACCATCTTGCTGAAGCGGTCTACAAAGACCACAATACCTGTTTTCCGACTGTGATCAGCCGGAAGACCAAAGATAAAGTCCATGGAAATGGACTTCCAACACTCTGTCGGAACCGGCAGAGATTGGAGGGGAGCCTGCGCAGAGTGCGCAGGCTTGACGCGCTGGCATATCTCGCAAGCGCGTACGTACTTGCGTACCCATTTATACTGGTTACGCCAGTAGAAATCGCGTGCGAGAGAAGCATACGTCTTCTCTCGACCTTGATGCCCCGAAATCGGTGCATCATGGTACTCAAACAAAATTTGATGTTTGAGATCATCGTCGTTTGGAGGGACGATGTGTGGTGTAGTCGCTCTCAGAAAATCTTCCTGAGACGCGAACACCCACGGGGTCTCAGACGACTGACTATCGGAGGGGGTACTCCGTCCATCCGAGTTATGATCCGATACGGCATCCGGCCGGCTGGATCGGTCACTTCCATCCGCTTGATCGTGACTACTCGGATATTGCATGTAGAAAGCTCACCTTGTGTACCCGTCAGTACTGGGTGGTTTGCTCTCCTGGTGGACCCTAGGGCGAAAAGTGTAAATCCGTCCAATAGGGAGATGAGGGTTAGGACTAGGGGTAGCTCCTGGGCGGAAATCGTCACCGGGGAGATCGTTGGGCAATACACTTGAACTTTGTATAGTGCCGGCTGGACCGAGAATAATCAATCGGCCAGCTAAACCAATAATATACTTGAAGTTTGTATAGTGCCGGCTGGACCGAGAATAATCAATCGGCCAGCTAAACCAATAACAATGAAGGGTGAATCCAAATGTGTATGTAAGGTAGATATAGCTCCACACTCCTCCACAGAAGGCCAAAATGTCACCACTTCCCAATACTTAATACCGTGTTCAAAACACGGGCGACTTGAGGTGAGTATACGAAGACACCGTGACTCCCGGTCAGGGGACTTCCGGTGGGTTACTTTAACCTTCCCCGGGTAAACCAATAGCAGCAAAAGGGGACCTTCTCAGCCCTCTGCTGTGAGCCAATGAAAGCGACTTGTGTCTAAGAAAGCGAAACATATACTGATTTATCCTATATCCATTACTCCCTTTTGTGTGACCTCCCCCAAATAGCCCGGCTGGCCAGTCGTGTGCCTTACCCGAAGTAGCCCGGTTAACTCCGGTTTTGTGTACCCGCCTGGCCGGTACACTGATTCCAACTGGTACCAGTCCGGCTGGTACATTGTCCCCGGCTGGCTCGACCGGATGACCATCCATCTGAGCTCCCTTGCCGCTGGCGCTAGCAATTCCTGGGCAGCTTCTCATCCGATCTGGGTGCCTCCTTCATCCACTAGAACACTCCTCATGTGGTAAAGCGATCAGAAAATGTTGAGAATGAAGTGGACCACACATGGCCGTTGATTGGTGACGATGGAACACCCATCAACATAAGACGGTTGATGGGTGGGAAAGGCCGATCGCATTTACGATGAAAAGGTGGCGGACAACGGGTATTCGCGATGTGAAGAAATCAGCCAAGTACTGTCATTACGCCCGGTCCCAGACACTGATGGAATGGTGGAGATCACGATCATGATCATGATCACAATTACTAAGTGGAGTTCCCGTGGATGTACAACGAGTGGGAAATACAGCAATTGGTGACATGACGTGTCAGGGACAGTCATCTAGCCGATCTACGAACTGTGTAGTTGTTGAAGGGGATTATGACACGAAGTTTCGGCCCGATCGGCAAGATATGAAGATCAGATGTGGAATGAGATGGGGCATATGGAATAGCGAGTTGTGTGAGCGATGATGACCGATGGATTTATCCGAGGATGACGTGACAAGGCCCGATTAGGCCCGATCAGCCGAGATCAGTGTGATATGGTTGCCCTGACGGGGTTTGAAGGTCAGAAGTATGGCTGAACAGATGAATGAAGTTGTGGTGATGGTAACCCAGAGAGTTCCCGAGGTGATCAAGGTCTGATCGCCCTGATCACTGCCTGATCACTCGGCTGATTACTATGCCGATCGTGATCGGGGCTGATCAGCCTCTGATCAGCGTCCAGAAGTGAAAGCAGTTGAAGTTCTTAGTCAAGTCGAGCTGGATATGAAGTGAACAAGTATCAGAAGGGTAGATCTCAAGTGGTTTCCAAGTCGGTTATCGAAGATCGGGATGGGTTGAAGATCTTTACAGGAGTCGGGTCGTGATCAGGGCAGAAGTGGTACAGATCAGCTTGAAGGTGCAGCTAGGATGGGCAAGGTGGTGCTATGCAACCGTGCGACGAAGTAAATAGGTTCGAAGTATAGATCAGGCATGAGTTGGTGTATGGTACACAGGTATAGGACATTGCATATATAATAACAGGTTTTGATTTTCCCCCTAAGCAAAGAGTCGCTCCGCCACGTGTTGCGGTCATTGGGAGCACAGGGTTGATTAGTCCCCTCTTGCTCAACTAATTCCCGGTTAAGACGCGCTTAGACGCATTTTGGCTTACCGGAAGACCCCCGACGGGTTTGTTTTAGGTGATCGAACCTCACCCTCAACGCACACGTGTTTGGAACACGTCAATAATATTGGAAAAGGTTTTGTGGACATAGAGTTTGTGGATTACTGTGAAATATCGTGGTTTGATCGCGTTTTCTTGGTTTCTTGTTATCTCTCTCTCATTGGCTGGCCTGATCGGACGAACTTTCTCGATCAGTGCTTAGATGCTGATTAAGTATCGACCCCAACCCGTTCTCCGGTGAAGATTTCGACCCGAGGACATCTCCGTCTCGAGAAGGTCATCCCCTCCGACTTGATCAAGATCATCGTTTTCGTCACCGAGTCCACCTAAGTGAGTGTAACCACCCCCGACCAATGTAACCACCCCCGATCAACGGGTACACATGGTGAGATGAAGTTAAACATAGATCCTGACGCGCATGAAGACCGGCCAGATGACCGGGAGGATCAGATCAGTCACCATAATGGTGATTCATCTGGTTCTGATGCTGATCAGGATCAACGGAGTACCCCCTCCGATAGTTGGTCGTCCGGGCCAGTGGGTATCCGGATTCCGCCCAAGACTTCGGTCATGGATTTGGAAATCGGCTCCACCACAATGGTGCGCGTGCCCGGATCACTTGGTGACTCAGGATATCACCGTGATTCCTTTGATGATGAAAAAGATGTGAAAATCAAAGTGGAGGAAACTTTTTCGGGTGTATTGGAGGAAGGCGTATCGCCTCCGATGCTGTCCATATCTAAAGGAAGCGATGGTCGACCTGGTCTGGTGGAGTGCCAGGTCGAAATTAAAGATGAAACAACTCCCCACATGGCCCCGATCGGGGCCGATCTGGGTTATAGTAAAGTTAACTATAACCCAGGAAAGGATCGAGGTGTTAACCTTGATCCTATGCATAAGAAGAAAATGGAAAAAGACAGAAAAAACATGGGGGCGGATCATTGTGATCCACCTAAAAAATATGTGAAACCTAAACCGAAGATCTTCGAGGAAGACGAAGAGAAGACCGAACCAGCTGAGAAGACCACTGTTCAAGATGTGGAACGACTCTTCTATCTTCGAGAGTTTCACAAGTTCCTGGCTAGTGATGAAGATCATAATACCCAAGATCATCGGGAAGCTTGAAGGTCGGGCGACCAGGCCGGTTATCACAGGCAGTCAACTTGATCTGATCAGGAACCTCTTGGCGCAGATCGACGAAGTTGGCTTCACTACTGGTGCCTTCGACGCGAATATGCTGTTCGATCTGGACCAAGGGACGATCAGAGAAGCTATGACAACTCTGTATGATCACCTTGCCTCGTTACTCGGGGCGAACCCCGTGGTCCAAGCGCCGATCGCGGATCCTTCACACTGATCACAGTTGGTCGAATATCCTATGTATATTGAGTCAATATATAAATTGTCATCACAATCTGGAGCGGCCTCCACCGACTTCTCGGTTGGGATAACACGTATGACGTTGGGCCCGAAAGGGATCAAGCAGATCGACACCAAGATCGAGTCACAGAAGAGGAAGAGGAAGCCTGAACCTGATCGAGTCGGGTCGAACGATAGTTTTGAAGATGCCCAAGAAGTTCCACAGAACAATCCGACTCCCAGAAGTGGCCATACCAACATGCCGGAGGTCCCAGAGCAAATGAGAACCATGTTCGCGACTATGATGAAACGATTTGCGAGTGAACAATATGGATTATATCAGTACACACCTGAGCAAGGACAATCATGGCGATCAGCACCAAACATGAATCAACCCGCTGAGAAATCGATCAAGAAAACCGTGGACGTGGATATGGAATCAGTCCGATCAGCCGGAATTGTTCGATCGATATGCCAGGTCGGTCACCAGGATCGATTTCACAGATCACCCCCACGTAGTGATGTGGACATGGAGTCAGAAGGAGAGATCAGTCAGCATTTCGATCCGGATGATCTGGACATTGAGATGCCTCGCAGGGCGAATATGGCCTCCGCGCAGGCATTTGACAGTGATTCCGGAACAATCACCCTAGTGCGAATGTCTGCGATCTCGGAATTGAAAGATTTTACCGGCAAGGATATGGATGATGATCAGGCCAGAGCTTGGTTGAGTCGGACTAAATCAGCTTTTTTGAGAGACAAGACACCGGAAGGTGAAATATGTCTGATCTTCGCTGATCTAATGAAAGGTCCGGCCAAGAACTGGCTTAAACAGCTGAGTCGAGAAGTGCGTTTGAAGTGGCCTCGGTTGTGTGAAGAGTTTGAAGAGCAGTATTGCAACTCGGGGTGTCTGTCGCTAGACAGTATTACCACATGAAGAAAAGATCCGACGAGACGCCGATCGAATACTTACATCGGCTGAACGTTGCTGGTCTACGCGCGAAAATGCCGATCAGGACCCACGGCACCCGGATATAGCTCGCGAGCATGTCAAACACTTCATTGGCACTCTGGATAATCATGATCTGGCTGATTAGCTAACCCTGCTCCGTATAAAGGACTCAGACAAACTGAAACTGACTCTGAGGACGCTGCAGCGGGCCAAAAGTCGATAGCCCAAGGTCGAGGTAGGATCGAACCGGAACCGGTCAAAGCCACACCCTGATCAGGGCAAGATACCAGTAGCACGACCAGCCAGAGCAATTCGGATGATCACGAAGGAATCAGAGAGTTCCAGTTCGGAAGAGGAAAGTGGTCAGTCAAGTCTGAGCTCGGACGAGGAACAGTATCGTCATATCTTTACGACGGAGCCAGTGTATCGCCCGAGATATCGGCTAATGGCATGGATGGACGGAAACCTGGTGGTATCCAACCTGACCAGGACCGATCTCGTAAGAAATGTGTGCATTGTGGGTCGACCAAACATGGAGATCGTGATTGTTGGAAAAGAATTACGTGTGGAAAATGTGATCGTAAAGGTCACCCGTCTGATCACTGTTTTTTCGTATGCAAAACTTGTGGGAAGCTTCATGACGCCGGCGCCTGCCATATTGAAGAATTTTTCAATCTGATGCGCAAGTGGTATGTGCCGACTAAACATGCTGGTATGCTTCCACCAGATGTCAAGAAGATGTTAAACTAGATCGCTCGCCAGGTTGGAATCTGGTTCGAGCCGAGCGATCTACGTTCTGCATTTATGCATATGTCGGTAGCGGAGATAAGTTTGAGGAAAACAAGATAACCGACAATACATGTTCTAATTCAAATTGCATCGATCGATGTCCGATCCACAGTCTCAGAGTGGATGAATATTCCCGATCGGACGTGATCATGGATTTGGATCTACTGCCCGGTGAATCCCGAGGATACTGGAAGTATCACTCTCCCGACAAGTGGTTTAAGCAAGCAAAAGCTAATGGGAAGATTAACAACGAAAAAGCCACTTTTCTATTTGACTCTGGGGCAGAAGTCTCGATCATCGACTCCGCCTTTGCTCGTAAGGTGGGATGTCGTATAGACAGTACCCAGAGGCAAGAATGTGTTGGGATCGGCGAAAGTTCATATATGACGGAAGGGCGATCACGTGTTAAAATTATCTTGGGAGGATCCCTGGTCTACTTTTTCAACGCTTGGGTTGGCCGGTTAGCCGGTCAAGACGCGATACTGGGAATTGATTTTATAGTACCAGCCAGTATACGACTTGACCTGTCTCATGGAACCCTGACTCTGCCAGATGAGTGCAGATTCAGTTATCCGGCCGACGACCTTTATATGGTACTCATGTACGGATGCTAAAAATGGGTCAGTACGAGAACATCGGGTTATGCGCGGGAACAAGTCAACGAACGATTGCGAAGGGCCATCCACGAAAGAGCTGATCGGAATAATGATCAAGCCGATTCGCATAATATCGGACCAGGATCAAGCGTTTGGCTTTACTTGGATCGCGTGAAAGAAGGATATGCCAAGAAGTTAGCGCATCTGTGGAATGGACCGTTCCGTATAGCCGAACTGATCGGTGATCATGCCGCTCGGCTGATTACTGCTGGTACCGATTATGGAATTTTCCCGATTGTCCACTTGTCGAAGCTGAAACTGGTTCGAGAATACCCTGATCGGCCTAAAACCAGGCTGTCATGCGATGATCAGCCAAGGTTTGATTTTGACGAAGCTCTCTTACCCGAAGACAGTTGGGAAAGAGCGTTGGACCCGAACGAATTCGAAGTGGAGAAGGTTTTGGATACCCGATCAGGCAAGAGGACCCGATTTGGCCGAACCCACCGTGAATACTTGGTTCGGTGGAAGGGTTATGACGATCCCGAGTGGGTGGATGAACGTGATCTGAACTGTGGAGCTTTATTAAGAGAATTTGAACGTGATCGGGTGAGACCGAATCGATTTGGAGTGATGCAAACCCACAAAGAGGGTAACCAGGAATCTCAATAGCCTGGGTTGACACATTGTGACTGATCAGCCAAATGTGATGATCGAGCAAGTGGAGATCAAGGTGGTTGAGCTGGTTTGGAGTAAATGGATACATATACATACATATATTACTCAAGAATTATACCTGTACGCATGAGAGCGACCGACATACAAGATGGAAGCGATAATGAGACATGAACAAGATATACGAAGGTGGAACGCGAAAATCATCAAGAAATGTCGTGATATATTAGTGATTATGGAAAACGAAATAGAAGTTGATTATCACGACGATCACAGGCCATACTTAGTGCGCAGGCGAGAAACCGTGTACCCTGGATGATCCATGGGACTTGATCGAAACTGGCTTCGCCAAGGTTCCTGCTGATCGGTCCAGATCAGGCAATCACGCAGCGTGGCGACCGGAGTTATATGCCCATAACCGGGATACCAATCCCCGCCGTCAGCCTTGAGTCCTCGCGATCCCGCTCGACGAACAGGTAAATGCAGGACGCCAGGGAACAGGAAAACGTCCAGATCACACTGGCCGTGCAGGATTCCGTCGACGATATAATCGCAGATCGTGGCCCAAGCAGCCCCGGCTTTGGTGCGTCGACGCTTGCGAGCATGATGGTAATGCTCAATCCACGCGTCCTTGCGCATCGTCGCCGTGATCGGGAAATGGTGGGTCGCCTCCCATATCGCTTGAATATGTTCCTGGTAATACAGGGCCAAACGTCCCTGCAGATCAACAAACCAGGGGCGATTGGGAAAAGCCAGCACGGGCATAGGTGTCATGAGGACATCCCAAGGTGCTGAATCGATCAGAAGCTCGAGAGCTCCTCTGGTCAGCACACTCGGTTGCAACTGCTTGTCCTTGGGCGCCGACGATCTTGTCGGAAAGATCCATCCTGGCGGGCGGGACCACAAGCGAGGGACGAGTTTGTGCCTCACAGCAAGAACCTGAGGCGTCAGATCCCATACCTGATCAGCACTCCAAGGTTTCCGAGTTGCCATGTGAGCAGGAGTCGGCTTGCCCTGCATGACGACGTATAAATCCATGAACCTTTGGTTCGGATTATAGCTGTAGTCGTCCTGCTCGATCGACGACCGGCTCGCCGGGATGAAAACGCCCGTGAAATTGGGTGGTCGGGCGATCACTGTCCTATTGACCGGTGAAAGAACGTTGGGAACAGCCGGAGCCGGTTGTTCCTCCTCAAGATCATCGTCGTCCTCGTCATCGGACTCAAGCAAAGCAACGGCCTGGGTCAGCGAACTTACGCCTGAAAGGGTCGCCACTGGAGCGCGACGATCAATACCGCGTGATCGGGCCAGAACAGGCAACGTCCTCTCGTCCAGATCAGTCGACTCGTCGTCCAAGTCAACCATGAGACGAGAGCGCTTGGCGGGAGCCATCTTCTTCTTTGACGAGCTGGTCCGTTTGCGCTTCGCAGAACTCAAGACCGAGGAGGCTGATCTCAAGGTCGCTGGTAAACGGGATGGAGTAGACGCAGAAGCCGCTGCAGTGCTGATCACGGGCTGATCAGCACTATGGGCCGGCAAGGAAGCGACGGAAGACACTGGTGATGGCGGGCAGACTCGGAAGACTGTGGTGGTGTTCCAGACGGAGTGAAGGAGCTGATCAGCCCAGGAAGCCGTTGTAAAGCTGTCCGAACTGAATCCGAACCGGTGTTCGGTTTGGTCCACCTCTCCATAGTCTGCACCGCAAGGTTCCTCAAGTCGGCGTTATGCTGGAGCCAGGCGCGATCATCGAGCTCTAGGGTTTCAAGTTTAACCCGAGCAAGATTAAGCTCGCGCCGGTAATCTTCAGCTTCCTTCCGACTCTCGCGCAACCTTTTCTGTATATCGGCGCGGCCGATGCGAGAATCGGAAAGTTGCTTTACCAGGAGCTGGACCTGCTCATCCGAGTAGCGCACCTCGACTTCCCGACGCTCTACGTCCTCGGCAGTGCGGATCTTGTCGCGAAGCAGCTGATCACGGTCGAGACGGTGATCATCGAGCCGTTGTAGGTGATCCACCATCTCGACCATCGAGCCTTTCATTGCCTCGATACGTTCATCTGGAAATAAATATGGAAAGTCATATACAGATCGCAGAAGAAGTGAATGGGATAAACATACCTTGATCGCGGATGGTAATAGTCAGCGAACCGATCAGCGACTGTAGAGAGGCGACGGTGTCCGAAGGCCTGGAGAGGCGCAGAGTAGCGAGGTCAGCTGATAGCTGATCACGCTCCATCGTCAAACTCTGAACACGATCAGTCATGTCTTGCAAGTCTTGGTCAAGTCGGTCGCGATCTAGCCGAAGCGTCGACAGCTGGCTAGCCAGATCAGCAGAATCATGCTCCAAGGTATCAGCAACGATCCGACGGTCGGATAACTCAGCGTTAAGTGCCCGATTGGTATCATATAGAGAAACCAACTCGGGAATTGCACTTCGGAGTTCAGACCGTAGTCGGCAAGCTTCCATGGACCCCAACGTGAGTGGACCCGATCCATCCACTAGACGAGCGAGCTGTTCCAAGTAACGGACGGGGCGATCTGAAGAAGGCCGAGCGGGAAGATTCCAAGGCGGGCGATATGAAGTCATGGTCGTCGTAGGACGGATGAGACTGGTCGTGATCGGTGCCGAAGTCGCGATCGGGGCGGTCGCGGGATCAGTCGAACTGGAAACGGAAGGCGAGGCAGTGATCGGACGGGCAGCCGAAGATGACGAAGGAGGAAGAGAAGATCGGCTCGAGTCAGCCATGGTGATCGCCAAAGAGGAAATTTGGAAGTGAATGAGTCGAATTGCAGTCGTTGCGCGGCTGCAGTTAGTCTCAGGGGCGGCTGTGGTAAAGCGATCAGAAAATGTTGAGAATGAAGTGGACCACACATGGCCGTTGATTGATGACGATGGAACACCCATCAACATAAGCCGGTTGATGGGTGGGAAAAGCCGATCACAGTTACGATGAAAAGGTGGCGGACGACGGGTATTCACGATGTGAAGAAATCAGCCAAGTACTGTCATTACGCCCAGTCCCAGACACTGATGGAACGGTGGAGATCACGATCATGATCGCGATCACAATTACTAAGTGGAGTTCCCGTGGAAGTACAACGAGTTGGAAATACAGTAATTGGTGACATGACGTGTCAGGGACAGTCATCTAGCCGATCTACGAACGTGTAGTTGTTGAAGTGGATTATGACACGAAGTTTCGGCCCGATCGGCCGAGCCAACTGATTATGCTCAAGATATGAAGATCAGATGTGGAATGAAATGGGGTATGTGGAATAGCGAGTTGTGTGAGTGATGATGACCGATGGATTTATCCGAGGATGACGTGACGAGGCCGATAAGGCCCGATCAGCCGAGATCAGTGTGATATGGTTGCCCTGACGGGGTATGAAGGTCGGAAGTATGGCTGAGCAGATGAATGAAGTCGTGGTGATGGTGACCCAGAGAGTTCCCGAGGTGATCAAGGGCTGATCGCCCTGATCACTGCCTGATCACTCGGTTGATTACTATGCCGATCGTGATCGTGGCTGATCAGCCTCTGATCAGCGTCCAGAAGTGAAAGCAGTTGAA
Organism: Sclerospora graminicola; assembly: GCA_001887855.2. Lineage (NCBI taxonomy): Eukaryota > Oomycota > Peronosporomycetes > Peronosporales > Peronosporaceae > Sclerospora > Sclerospora graminicola. Next base: position 13,291 of record MIQA02023732.1, read on the forward strand.
GTTCTTAGTCAAGTCGAGCTGGATATGAAGTGAACAAGTATCAGAAGGGTAGATCTCAAGTGGTTTCCAAGTCGGTAATCGAAGATCGGGATGGGTTGAAGATCTTTATAGGAGTCGGGTCGTGATCAGGGCAGAAGTGGTA
>MIQA02023735.1:0-10362 GCA_001887855.2 Sclerospora graminicola
CACCATGCCATTTCTCCTGATAAAAAGAGACGATGGAAGCACGGAGGAACAAGGTCCAAAGCTTTAAGGGCACATGGTACCAATAATGGACGCAGCCGCATTGACAATGAAACAGCTGACCTAACTAGCAGGTAGCATGAGAAAGAACGTATGAATCCACTACATTCATGTCAGTATCCATTCCTTTCAGGAAAAGTTTCCGATACAATGGCAAACGTACATGTTCCTGTTGAAGGATCTGTTCAAGTCTGGGCAGCGGGAACCCCGAAATCGTCTTGGACGCTCCAGCAACTACAAACACAAGAAACAGTTTGAGCCATATACTCGTCATGGCAAGAAACTATGACATCGTTTCGACAGTACTCGTAACAATTGCATCGTGTTTACAGAGGGGACAGGGTCCACTCCGGCCTTCAAGCTACGGATTGACAATCCGCATGAAAAAAACATTTGAGTCAGCGCCATGTTCAAAATCGTCCAGATAAATTGGACACGTCTCGGCGTCAGAATCACCGACGCTTTCGTATGTGAGTTCGTCCGGTATTGACTTGTCATGATTTTGCGTTTCTTTTGACCGTTCGTCTTCATCTCTTACAAAGGGATTAGAGAACTTTCGCAAACCATTTGAGTTGACTCTCAGTTTGAGATAGACATGTTTATGCAAACTGGAACTCAATTGAAACGGCACCCAAAAAAATCATTTCGCACGTCATCAATCAATTTCAGTTGAGTTTCGGATGACAGCCGGTCCAAAGTTTATGTGTAAAACGGTGGAGAAGCTCTTAGCGATGGCGGATCGGTGTGCAAGTTCTTCCGAGTCGCTTCCGTCTTGGTGACGAGGGTACATGGAGCTAACTAAAGTTTGACTGTGGAAGCTGCTCACATGACTCCGTATCGTTTACACCTACCTCAAAGGATACACAACAAAATTTGAGATATGTCAGGAACGAACGCACGGATCCAAAACCATACTTGTCCAGCTCAAACGTGTCAATCAGGCCCTTCACGGGCTTGCCAACCAGGTGATTAAAACGGTTGATAGCCATTTCGCTTTCGCGCTTTTTCACCGTAATATGCTCAAAACGCACTGGCACCTTGGAGTAATTGTGGTAGATGAAGGACCCCATTAGACTTGGAGAGTATATATCGTAGCCACTCGTCCATAAGCGAGATGCGCGCATAAACTCCTCGCCATCAAACATCCAGAGCGTGTGCGAGTCCACTCGCACACGACGTTCGGCATGACACTTACTAAAAGACAGACTGGCACCCCAGAGCGCCTGCAACTGCGGAAATTTGGAATTCTTAATCATACTAGCACCACTAGTGCGAACTAAGCCATTGTGGCCTCGTATGGTGGTGCATAAGTGAGGCAAGGATGGAGATAAAGCGTTGTCGCCGTTATCCTTGACGAAGTCGTGCATGTGGTGCAAGTACGTAGATAACACGGCCATTTCATTATTCACACGCTTCCAGTTGGCCAGCAGATTCTCATCCCATAGATTTGTGAAGATGCTATGACCGTCCAGCTGCAGACAAAATTCTTCCTGCTGGATGAGTTTCTGCTGATGGTAGCGCGCAAGTGTTGGGCCACGCGACTCGGAGGCTGTGTGAACGTCAACGCGAACATGTTCCTTGTACGGACATGGGCCTTTGTCAGGTCACTCAACTTCCGCCATCTTGCAGTACGCGTCAAGACAGCGCTCGTCGCCTGTTATCACCTGATCCACAACGCCGAAGTATAGTCGATCTGGGTACTTAGCGCGCTTGATACCCGTGAAAATGGTTTTACCGCAACGACAACCGTCGCGGAAGACTGAAATGCCCACGAAGATGTTAAAACTTTTTGGAATTTTCGCTGGAGGCGGGCAAAGGTGCACATTCGATGGGTCCACCGGAATATGCTGTACGCTCGGGTTCAGCTTCACGGTCCGCTTACTTTGAACAATGTTCATTACATATTCCATGCCCTGAGCTTCCATGCGCGCCTGAAGCGTTGCTAGTAGCTGTAGTGTCTGCAGTAGAATTAACCATGACGTAGCCATAGAGATAGTTCGTAACTGAACGTGGTACATGACCCAAGTTTTAACAATGCGCCAGATTTTCCATAAAGTTTGTAGTAATGTGGCAGCGGAGGTGGCGGGCCGGCTGCGCTGCTCCCGCCGCCGTGGTTGCCATCTCCATGTTGGCGTGGTGGGTGGCAAATTGTACAATTACTAGTACCGTTTATAAAAAGAATGGCAACTAGATACGTCACAACATCACCATAAGGATAGCTCTCATACAAAAATATCCCGACGAAATGAGCGACGTAAAATACCATTTTTATGTGGTTTCCGCTATCTCAAATGAATCTCAGCAGTTGAGATACATGTACGAAATCTTAAACCTAACCGCGATTGAGATGAGATTGAGTTCGTGATTTGCCCTAAACCACGCCTTACTCAAACTAAAACTGAAACCTCCTCGATTTTTATGTTGCGAAAGTTCTCTAATGTCTCTCTAATTTAAAAAAGTATTCTTGTCAAGATTACATTGCAATCTTTGCGAAACGACGCAATTGTGTCAAAAATATGCAACAACAGATGCTATTTACGCGCGTCGGGGCATGGCAGCAGGATAATAATCCAGTGTTTCCAGACAGTAATAATAATAGCTGCTCACCACGATGCGTGACGTTCGCAATGTCTCCTTCGTCGATGGTACACCGTAGCGGTCAAAAATCCTCTGATCTGTCCCCTACTTTTCAAGTAAACCAGCAGCAACAACAAAAACGACGGCCACGTCCTCAGCCTAAGACCCAACAAAGACCAAAACAAAACAAAACGGCTAGTGTGCACTTCCAGCCACAACGTCCAGCCTGGAACGCCGACGTGAATCGAGGCGAAACGGTTTTTGATGCGTCTTTGAAAAAGTCGCTTCTGTTCCAATCCCGACGACGCGATCGTCGAAATGATGAGCAGGAGCACAAATCGCAGTTTTTGACACCACATAAAGAGGAGAAAAGGACGAGTTTGAAGCCAAACAAGTCCACTGGTGCACGCACGCCCATTCAGTACCAGTACCGGTCTGGACCATCCAGCGTCTATGCGCAGCAACGACAAAAGGAGCCGACAGTCCAACGCCGACGCAAAGATTTTGTACGACAAAATATTGAAAATTGTACGGGCCGATTTGTACCTTCAAAAGTTGGACGACCAGGGCCACGCTCGAAGCAACGAGAAAATGTGTTTGAGCGTCTATCAGCACCACGAGGAAGTCAAGCTTTTCTTCAATCTATGCAGTTCAAAGGTAACTCAACACCCACCACATCATCTCGTCGTTCTTCAAATGGATTTACACCTCAACCAGCAGTCTCTTTAACGTTCAAAGATCCTTCTATCGATGAATCAGCCAGTATATCACCAAAAGCACAGAGATTAGAGCTCTCTTCATCATCTCCGGAGCAATCCCACAGCACGAATGGAGCGTTGCCCACGGAACGAATGGACAATTACCCCGCACGAGTGTTCGAGGTACTTGATCGGGAAAATCACTTGCGTATCGGTGTGAATCAAATCTTACAAGGGCTTCGACTACTCGGCTTACCAGCGACACATAATCAGGTACGCTCCATTGTCTTATGACATGGGCCTTGATCGCTCATTTGATCGCCTTGATGGCCAGATTTCCGACTATGTCTACCTCATTCATGAAGGTCAGCACAAGACAATCGATCTCGAAGAGTGGGAAATACTAGTCGGTACACTAGATGCTGCCTCCCGCCCTCCAGATCATCCTCGAGACCATGATAACGTCCTTCCAAACGAGTCCGTGGTGCCTCCTCGCTCGTTTTCCATACAAAACCGTTCGGAGACAGCAGTGACCAGCTCCAACGCACTTTCGCCGTATACAAATAGCGATCACCACCAGCAACTGAATCAAGAATATGATGGGCACGACGACGACGAAGATTGTTCAGCCTCCAGTCAGCGCGAAAGGACCGTGGCGGCTGCCAGCCACTCCATTTCAGAGCACGACCCGTATCTTGAAGAGATCCAGGTATTGACTTCTCATGTGATTGCATTGCAAGATAAAAAGCTGACCTGAGCTATTGGGCCAGAATCGCATTCAAGGTATGTTCGAGACGGCGCAAGCCACTGCAGCGTTGCGATGGGCTCCTGGATTCGGAAACAATCAACTGGATGACGAGGTCGCCCCATCCAAGTCGGATCGCATTCTGAAACACGCCGCGAGTGTCGTCTACAATCTTCGAGTACGAAAATGTCGCATCACTCCTCAGCAGCATCTTCTTTGACTCTGTTCTTGTCGTTGAAAACTCAGGCGTCTCTTTTTCCACTCGTCCATCAAGCTGAAGCCACTCTTCGTGAAATTCAGCAACGCCATGGCTCTCGATTGTCACTTTTTCTACCTCCTCGAGACATGGCCGCGATCGCGCAGAATTCAGACGTCCTGGCGTCCGCCATTTTGGACGATATTTTATTAGTAAGAGATGGCACTTTTAGCAGTAAGTCGTAGACTAACCGAAAAAAATTCCTTGTGTGACGTATAGGACACGGTGCAGCTGCTTAACGACGAAGACAAGCTACAGTCCCGTCGTCAGCTCAGTTTGCATCATGCAGCCCATCTGGATGAAATCTTGGCTCGAATTGAGGAAATTGAGAAACAAGACGACAACTTGATGCATCAGCGACTTGCCTTGAGCTACGAAACGCCAAGCCAACCATGCGACCTCTCAAATACTCCAATTCTTGACACTATTAATCAAATTTCGGGATCGTTAGCTGTAGTCGACGACGGTAAACGACCAAATTTGATATTGCCGTTGGAAGTCGTAATGAATCTTGAGGTTTCGGAGAGTGACGCTTGCTGGACGCCGCATTTGAAGCTTGAAGAGGCCGAGAAGGGAATTACAGCTCCTAATGACTTGCGAGTGAGTGACTTGGACACTGCACGACTTGAAACATGGACCAAAATGCCCATACGAAGTTCCATTTTGGATGGCAAGCGACTGCAGTCGATCGAAAGAAGAAAGCACAAGTTTGAACATCATCGTCGCCTTGTGGAATCCTCGCTGGCCGAAAGTGGCTTGACTCAGGTTGCAGTCATTGAAATGTACGTAAGTTGATGGTAGCGCTGTTGGGATAATGCGATGCGTGTTAAGTGGGTGGCTGGCTGTTTCTGGTAGATTGGAGGAAATGGTGGTGGATGATCTGGTTGAAGAAAGCGCTGCAGAGTTCAACGACATGGTTTCGTCCATGTCAGACATGTTGGTGACCCATTTGCTCTGAAAGGATCGATGTCATTTGCTCCTTGAACTCTCTATTTAGCCAGCATCCTTCCAAGATTCAAGCCTGGACTTGTTTAAATCCTGTGCAGTGACATCGTTCGTCTCACTATATTTTTCAGAGCGCCCATCAACATGAGTGTAAACTTCCAGAACCAGGACCCATTGCAAAACCAGGACCCACGACCTGACGTGGGATCGCCTTCAGAGGTGCATACATGCCACATCCACGAATGTCAGTAGTAGAATGTGGAGCCTCAGTTCACGAAATCTCGTTTCTTGCCAATCCACCATTAGTCTTATGTCACTCTACGAGCTCCAACTTGACGAACGCAAAAGAAAGCGGAACGACTTCGTCCAAGCTGAAGCTACAGCTAAACATTTTCGTCAAATCGGAAACTTAATCCATGCGAATCATGTCGCTGAATGAAAACAATCTAAGCTGCGACTATCACAGCATTGATGAGCCACGAAAGGTTATTTTGCTGCTCGCACAAGTTTGGAGACGACTATTAATAACGACCTTTGTAATATTTCTTTATTTGTACTGTATGAATAATAATAGCCTGTTTAACTGTAAATTAGAACTGGTCCGGGTCCTGGTTTTGCAATGGGTCCACTGTGAAAAGACCCAGAAATCGTACACATCACTAAATTATGGGACACAGTGGTGTACATGTATGGGAAACATTATTCTGACCACCTCGAATTGATACGTTGACCCCCATTTACAAAAAAAGACGCAACATTTCTATTTTTAAAAATGATGTTACTGTACTCGGTAAAGGCTTTGTCATTCCGGGTCGTTTCCTGCACGGCCACTCATCTGGTGCCTGGGCGACACTTTATTTTGCAGCTGCAGTTCCCTAACTTCTTCAGTGGTGCCTGGAGTTCTGCTCCTGTTCATGTCGACTTTTCGCGGTTTCAAGTCGTAAATATTTACGAAGCAGAAAAAGTGTATTGGGATGCTAACGACAATCCTTACCCTACCAGCCGCAGCAACGGACTCACAACATGCAGCAACCATGACGAAAATTTGGTGGAACTAATGTATGGACGTGGTAATGGCGGGCAATGTGATGCTTTCGTAAGTTTGACTGAGTTGCTGTAAATATGACATTTGCTTTTGCTTTGACGTCCTTGTTTTTGTAATTTGTTGTGTTTGGCCCGCTAGGAACTGATGGAATGCCAATTCATCTCTTCGACAAGGTGTCTAGTCACATTAACCATGAAGTGGTTAAGTATTGGGAGCGATTCGACATCTGCAAGTTTCTTGAAAAGAACCCAAAATTTGCTACAAACCCAATTGCGTGGAAAGGTGCACGTGATTTGTGGAGTTGAGGACACTACTACCTGAATCTTGCTTGCCGCTCATTGCAAAAGCTTGTTGGAGATAGGAAGAGCAATTCACATGACGGTTCCGTTGTTCCAAACTACGTGGCATTATTAGTACCTGGAGCATTCGCTCACGATCACATTACATCCAGGTGTACTCTGAGATTGCTGCTGTGTACAAAGCCAGCATCTAAGAAGAGTAAACGTGAAGTGGCGCCATTTTTTTTCGTCGCTTGCTGTATTCTCGAGTCGAACCGTTGTAATGGCAACTTTATCACCCAGCAAAAACGTTGGCATCACCTCCTGGACCCAGCGATTTGTCCATTTGCACTTGTGCTCGAGGCAATCGCTTGGTTGCGAACAATTGATCGTCCCGTAAGTCAAGGGTCGTGGGCTTTGTGCCGTAAAATTTTATACCTTACTGTAACATCATTTTAGAAATAGAAATGATGCGTCCTTTTTTTGTAAATAGGGGTCAACGTATCAATTCGAGGGGGTCAGAATAATGTTTCCCTACATGTATATGTACATACCCGTACATGTATATGTACACCACTGTGTCCAAAATTTAGTGATGTGTGATCTGTTTCCGAAGATAGTGCAGTTCTTCGTAGGATAAGAAATTTCAAGTCAGTGGAGCAAATCAACATGCAGAGAGACCGCAACGTACGGTACATACCGTATTAAATTGGGTAGCACACCAACAGTAAAATAGATTGAAAGCATAATATACATTTAGTAGATGTATACTTGGTTACATGGTTACATGTACTAGTAATATAATGTAGAAGCCGACATGACGATCGTAGAGGCTTTATGTCGGTCGCAATAGCTACAGCACCTGTTTGTCTCATTTCAGTACCTGTCACGTCATTTTATCCAATCCCAACGCGTTGTCGACATCAATTTATCGAATCAAAAGTGAGGACGTCAAGGCTTACGTAGATTGGAGTGGGATAACTGCCATGTCGCTACATTGTGACTCTCGACCCGCGTCAGCCACGTGGGTACAGTACGGTAGAACGGACAGGGCATTTCTGGTCTCTCTTATCTCAAGAAGAAGAGGTATCGATCCATCTACCTGGCCATCCATTTATTTCTCCAAGCGACTCATCTCTCTCTCTTCTCGTTAGGACGTCTCTACAATGAATGATGGTCTCTCTCTTCCTCTCTTGCTGCTACACATGTATTGCTACTAACGTATTTCCCTCACTCTTATTCTTTACATGACTACAGAAGAGCGAAAAGCTTTGGCGGAATCCCGTGGCCGTGTCGCGAATCTCCGTGCCATGTTCAATAAAGGGGGAGTCCAGAACGCTGAGCCTCCAGCTTGGAAACGTCGTACGGCTCCTCCTCCGCCTATTAAACTACCGACAGGAGAAATGCCAAAAGAGAAGCATTCGAACGATTCCGAGGCGCATGATGTGCTCCATCTTGTCCGTACTCAACGCGAGTTGAACCGTAAGGCAGAAGAAGAAGCCAAAGCGTCGTATGCTTCCGTCAAGAGCTCGGAGACGCTCGTGGATGCGGCGATACAGGAACGGAAGTTGAGGGAAAACGTCGAACGTCGAACGGTTCAAGAATGTCGTGATGCCATGGCGAAACAATCGTCCTATGATCTGGAAAGTGATCACGTATACAAGCACTCTATGAAGCAAAAAGAGTACGAGCGATCCGCGGAACAAAAGGCGAAAGCCTCGCTCTCCCACTTTACGAGCGATGGCGAGACGTTTGAAGCCAAACAACGCGAAGAACAGCGACGGATTGAAGAAGAAGAGCGGAAAAAGGTCGAAGAGACCAAGAAATTACACTCGTGGACCACGTATTCGACCGAGTTTGATCAGTCGTACACGCAGTTCCAGAAACAACGGGAGAATGCGACCAAAGCCGAGCAAGAAGCGCAACATGCGCTCCGAACCTTTGCGCAGGGAAAAACGTTCCTTGATGAGCAGTTGGATGAGCAAAAACGCGTCCACGAGCTCGAACGACAAAAGGAACAGCTGGCCAAGACCGCACCTTGCAATTTCTCGCCCCCGAGTTTGATCACGCGTACGTCCATGCGAAAAAAAGTGGCTCAAGGCGAGAAAGCGGCCGAAGAGAAAGCCAAGGCTGCGCTCTTAAAGTACGACCAACACGACGTTTCGCACGAGTATGTCATGAAGAATGGCTTTCAGGTACCGAAATACCCTGGCCATTCAATCACGCCGGAACGTACGTTTGGATCTCTGTTTGTTTGCTACATTGTGAGAGCAACTGAGTCCGTTTTGTTGCTGTCTTTGTAGCCAAGCGATACCCCTTTACGGATCCTGCCGCACGGATTAAGAAACCCAGTCCTTAATTTATGAAAGCACTAGCACGATTCCAGATGCAACTCGGTACGTCAAAAGGTTTGCTTGTCTTGTCGGGATACGGTTTCATGGAGATGGAACTCTGCTCTTTTAGCCGATAGCCGGGCCCAAGATGAACAAAAAGCGCTCTCTCGCCACGCTTCATGTGAATCCATGCGCAAACTGTCGATCAAATCCGTGGAATCGATTGAATCCGGGACGAAACAACCGCCGACTGGTGCGTACAAACTGCAGGGCTTTTCTTGATTGGTTCCGTGCTTCATGTGACCCATTTTGTACGTCTAGAAGTGGATTTGGAGCAGATTAAGGCTTCGGTCGATGACGCAAAGCTTGACGTTCGATCTGCCGCCCAAAAGTTTGCAGAAATGGATCGCAAAGCTGGTACGATCGAGTGACTGGTACTGTCATTCTCTTTCTCTATCTATGGTGACTGAGTATCGCTTTTTTTGACAGCGGAATTGGCAAAGCAAAACAAGAAGCCCCTGACGTTTAATGGCGTCTCGTATGGACTCGGTGGTCGAGGGTTCCGTACCAAGGAACAAGAGCGTAAAGAAGTAAAACGTCAAAATGACATGGCGACTCGGATTCAGACGCGTGTGCGTGGAACGATTGCTCGCCGAGCTTACAGCCACAAGATGAAAGCTGCTGAACAACTTGCCCTTCGAATCCAAACGGCATTTCGACGACGGCAAGCTCAGAAACAGCTACAATATCTCCGTCAGCAACGACAAGAGGAAGAAACTTGCGCTGTAGTGATCCAGACGATTGTCCGTGGTCGAGTGCAGTGGCATCGGTACCAGAGAACCCTTGCCGCTCGAAAAGCAGCGGCGATAATGCTCCAGTCTCTTGTTCGTTCGAGACAAGCCCAGACAGCGTACAGGAACCAGAGGAAGGCAGCATTTGACATTCAAGTGTTTGTGACGCGAAGAATCCTTGGTTGGAAGGCCAGGAAAGACGTCGCTTGGCTTCGAAAAGAACGTGCGGCCGCAACGTCCATTCAGACCATGTTTCGAACGCGCACAGCCATTTTACAAGCTCAATCGCGACGGGACGCTGTGCTTTTACTTCAGTGCGCTTGGCGTCAGCATCAAGCACGAAAGGAGTTAGCCCGTCTGGTGGCACAACACAAGCTACGGGTTGCTATGGCAATAAAGATCCAAAGTCACTGGCGCGGCTCGGTAGATCGATCAAAAATGGCAATGCAACGAGCTGATGCTACTCGTCAGGCTGAAATTGAGTGCTCTATGGCAACAAAGATCCAGAGCTTGTGGCGTGGTTCTATTGCCCGATCTGAGGTGGCAACGCTACGAGCAGAGGAGGCAGCTCATCAACAAGAGATTGCTCATCAAAAAGAGATTGAGCTTCAAGAAGAAGCTGCTCGTCAAGCAGAAA
>MIQA02023738.1:0-11877 GCA_001887855.2 Sclerospora graminicola
TGCTCGATCGACGACCGGCTCGCCGGGATGAAGACGACCGTGAAATTGGGTGGTCGGGCGATCACCGTCGTATTGACCGGTGGAGGAACGTTGGGAACAGCCGAAGCCGGTTGTCTCTCCTCAAGATCATCTTCGTCCTCGCCATCGGACTCAAGTAAAGCGACGGCCTGGGTCAGCGAAGTTACGCCTGAAAGGTTCGCCACTGGAGCGCGACGATCAGTACTGCGCGATCGGGCCAGAACAGATAGCGTCCTCTCGTCCAGATCAGTCGACTCATCGTCCGCCGACTTGTACATCGGAATAACCCGCATGGCGTTAGGTCTGATAGAAAGCGGGCTGATCGGTCCCAATATCGAAGCACAAACCGGAAAAGGTAACCGGAAGCTGTTCGAGTCGGGCTGGAAGATTGGTATGTGGTCGCTCAGGATACTGTGGAGGGTAATCAAGCCTCCTGGAAAGACTTCACAGGTATGCACGGGGTTCCTGATAAGATGTGGACCATGTTTGCATCCATGACGGAACGTTTCTTACAGGAACAACGTGGATCGCAACAATATGTACCGGGTCAGGGAATCGACCGGATAAGTCACCCTCGATTAGCGATATCGATATGTAATAGATCGGGGGAGCAAGTCAGCATTTTGACCCGGACGATCTCGACCTGGGGATTCCTCGTAGAGCGAATATAGCCTAAGGGTATTCGATCAATTGTGATCGGTGCAAAGCATCGACCGCGGGTAGTGGGGCCGCACGCCAACCAACTATAACAGGTGTTCATATAATGTTATCATAGCCTCCTTGATCACCTCGGTATCCAAATCGAACAGCTTGTTCGCATCAAGGGCACCGAGAGAGATGCCGACTTATTCGATCTAACCGAACATGTTTCTGATCAGATCAAGTTTGGTATCGGCCTAATTGCTCGGCCTTCCAACTTCCCGGAATCTTGGGATATATGACTTCTATGACTTGTTTTGTCCTACAAAGATTGGAATTTACGCAGGTTAAATTTTTGTTCAGTATCTTTGACCGTTTTGGTCGACCCAATAGACTCGATGATTTTCTCCTCCTCATCTTCAAACATCTTCAGTTTGGATTTAATATATTTCTTAAGTGGATTGTGTTGATCCACCCCATCTTTTTTTGCTCATGTCCAATTTTTTCTTATACATAGGATCGAGGTCGGGACCTCGATCCTTTCCTGAGTTATAGTTAGTTTTACTATATCCCGGGGCGGCTCCGGTCTGATCCTTATGGGGAGTTGTTTCACCTTTAATATCGACCCAGAACACCGCCAGACCAGGTCGTTCATTTTTATTTGTACAGTATCGGAGGCGATACTCCTTGCTCTAATACACTCAAAAAAAACGTTTCCTCTACTATGATCTTAAAATCTTTGCATCTTAAGAGGAATCACGGTGATAGACAAAGTCACAGCCGATCCGCTCCTCGTTCACCCACCATCGATGGCCATCCAGCCCACCTGATCTGGCCGGCCAACTTCTGGCTGACCTGGTTCCGAGTCCCTTGATCACGCCCATCTGGCTCGATTCCATGCCTTGCACCGTCCTGCCGCGTGTGAATACACCCGGCAGCTACCATCCTGCGTCCTATTGTGGCCGATCCGGGCAGCTGGCTGGGACCAACATTTCTGCCAATCAGATGAGTGCATTCACTTCTCATTAGCCCGTTAGTTCCAGGTCCACTTTAACACAGCCGCCCTGAGTCTTGTCGGAGCCGCACAACGGTTGAATCACGATCTCACTACGCATCTCGCACTTTGAATCATCCACCATTCTCATGTCCTGCCACAACGATACCGACACGAACTCATCGTTGGATCGTTCTCCGAGGTCAGCGAAGACACCGGTAGGTAGCCTAAGCGCACGATCTGTCGGTCTCGTGCGTCGACCAGGGCAGCCTGATGTGGTTACCCTGAGAAACCAAATTACTACCTTGAACGCTCAGGTAGCTACCCCGGAGAAGGCGAACACTGAGTTATCCTTGACCGCGCGACTGGTCGATCAGCGGGCAGACAAGGGTCCGGGAGGTACTAGCTGCCCTCCAATTCCAAAGCCACATTAACCAACTGGAGAATGAGAAGGCTGGATTCGTTCGGGAGAAGGAACGATATAAGCAACTGCCCGAGTCAATTGACTCTCTGCGCATGTTGAATCAGAAGGCGACATCCACTGTGGATTCTCAAAGTAAGAGAATCCACCCGCTTACTATATATGTCCCCGCAGAAAAGCGTGTCATGTATTATCATATCTTGATGCTCGAGGCCTCCCATGGTTTTCATAAGGTAACGAAGCACTATGAGGGGTATATCCGCCTCTCCCAGCAACTGCAGAGATCATTAGTAAACTTGGGTCAGCTGGAGAATCAACGGATCTACCTCTTGAAAAAGCTGGTGAAGTACCAGAAAGCGCTGGAAAAGTCGACTTTCGCGCCGCCCGGACTTCAACGCCAGATCCAGGAATGTGAAGGCGTACATGCCGAGGCCCAGTCGAGCGTAGATTAAGCCCGCCAATTGGTTTCTGACTTAACGAAACGTCGTGCGGACTTTTCGTCCTCATACAGGCTGCCTGGACCCAACTAACAGGGGCGGGTGCCAAGGTTGCGGGTCTGATGCAGGGCCCCGCACCTATCCGACGGGCCACCCGAAAACTTCTCGACTTAGCCTGCCCCCGCGGCCCTGGTTCCGATGCTGCGCCCAACTATCTTTACCGCTGGCCGCTGACTCTAATGCTGGCGTCGGATCCTCCGGGGGAAAGGCGTCCGCCTCAGGCTTGGGGGCCGTCAGTACGGGTGTAACCATCCGTCTCCGGATCTGGGATGCTACCCGTGACCCTAACCCTCCACCGGTACCAACCAGTTCACAGCCGGCTTCTTCACCATCCTCGGAGGACCCTCTCATAGCCAGAGGAAAACACCGATCCAGCAGGATTTCATTGCTTCCTTCTTCAGCGGCAACTAAACGGCTTAGACGCTCCGCCTCGTCGGCAGAAACGTCAAAGATCCCGAAGAAAAGTGAGCCGGACTCCAGCTCTGATCCGGGCCTGACCGCTTCTGGTTTGCTGGCTTCCGGAAATCGCCCCTTCGTGACCACGTTCCGAGATCCTTGCCTATCCCTTCGTCTTCTCCAGCCTTCCTCGAAATTTACCCCACGATATCCGAGGGCCAATCACCGCTTCTACGGATGAGTAAGAGGCGTTAAACCCGCTCGAAGCGGACGACGACGAAGCCATTCCTGAGGACTTTGAAAGACCACCTTCTCCGGATACGTTTTTGCTGGATGGGAATGAGTTCAAAAAGTCGACCGATGCGTCTCTTCCGCTCTTGATTCCTCGCCGGAGAGTCATTACTACTTCCGAACTGAATGCGGCTCGCCCCTGGTCTGAAGTGCAGCTAAAAGGCCTGCGTATTGCAGACCTCACAGGCGCCCACGTCACTCGAGATTTGACTCGTCCACCGTTGTGGGTATTTTTTCGGCCTCTAAGTCACCCCAAGCTTCTGATTGGCGTCCTGATCTAGTCAATTTTGCACAGCTAGAGGTAATCCTGTCTCACAAGCCGTGGGCCGTGTTGGCGACGGATATGCCCGATATGGGCTTGCCCCGTGCCGGCTGGCTCGCCGATCTTTGTAATGCATGTATGGGGTATCTCTCCAGCCATGTTCAATCCATTTGGGAGTCCAGCCACTACTTAATCATTTTCCGTCGAAGCCGGACGTGAGGCTCCTGCTCTGGCCAGATACCGTGCCGACCGTAAGCTACGTCGAAGCCGAGCGGCTGAGGGCTGGACCAAGTTATGTACCTTCTTCGTCGATGGCATCCGAGTTGGCCAGTGTGACCTGGACATAGTCCTCAATCCCATTATGCTACACTTGCTAATCGTCGGGTGGAGAAGAGCGGGAATCCAGCTGAGTGCGGGACCTGGTATCCGGGATTTGGAAACCCCCATCGCGCCACCACCCTCCAAGCCTCACTTGTCGAGATGGATCAGCGAGATACGTGGCGTAACCAATATCGGCAGGTTCCCGACCGCCACCCTGGCCTCATATTGTCTCGACTCCAGAACAAATTTATCTACACTCGCTAGTGATGACTTGCAAGTAGTCAATTTTGCTCGTTTTAGCTTATTCCAACTCATCCATCCATCCATCGTCATTCGCCCTGCTAAATACATCATTCATTCCATTGCCTATACCGAAATAACTTTCTTCTACTTCCACACTCCAAACACCCATCCAGCTACGCCACTCCATCACACATGCTGACTCCGAACAAAAAACACCAAGTACCTGATTTGCCCAATTCCGACCAGGCTAACTCCTATCCACCATTGGATTGGTCGATCAATATCGCTTTATCTGGCCGGACCTGGTGCCCGGCAGCCGGATGACCTAATTTTCTGTGTCAGCCCCACCTTCTTCATGGGTCTGCATCGCCTCGAAACGATTCCGGCTCGCTCCTTGGCAGTCGAACTCCCTCAGCAACGCCCCACCATTTAGCCTGGCTCTATACCATGCTCCCTGACCTGGTCATTGTTCTGATCGGCGCGGTCCTGGATAGCTTGCCGGGGGCGTTCGTTTACTTGTTCTCGTGCCAGCGATTAATGACGCTGCACCACCATTCTCCAACGACGGCCGTTTTGATCACGGCTTCTAGTACACCCTATTGGGATGGAAGCTTCCAAGGTGGATCAAGGATCCCATCCCAAAGCTAAATAGAAAGGGGTGTCTCCCCTTACCCGATCGTACGACGAATAAATAGCAAAAAGAAGTCTTTCGGCGTATTCGTCCCAGTCGTGCTGATCGGTCTCCACCACATACATCTTAAGAGATCTAGCCAGAGTTTGGACCATTCTTTCGGCATTCCCGTTCGCTTGTGGGCGGTAGGCCATGGTCGCGCTCTGTTTTTGTCCCAGAATCGTGTTGAAGGCTTGGCCATAAATACAGGTTCCCTATCATGCCTATGACCTCGCTTGCCCCGAAACGTCTAAACACGCATTCCTCATGACTCTGAGCTACCTGCTGTGCGGTACGGGTGGAACTGGCTTTTGCCATGACCAGCCTGGTAAACATATCCGTCCAGATCAACAGCTCAGTGCATCCCTTTCGAGATTTAAGTAGAGATGGGATATGGTCCATCGCAATGACTTGGAAAGAATAGGTAGCTTGTATATTTCCAGGTGACCGCCCTTTAATGGTCGGCCGGTCTTTCCCTGTCTCACAATCCGGACAACTTCCCACATAATCCTGCACACTGCGATAGAGACCTCGCCAGTGAAAAAATATGCCTTGATCTTATGATAGGTCCGGCCGATGACCTGATGTTCCCCTTCCATACATACGCTATAGTGGTGGAGAACATCCGTTTGCAAGGTAGTCGGCACTACTAGCCGGGCGAACTTATCCCTATCGATTTTGGGCTGGTCAGCATCTCGATAGAAAAACAACAACCCATTCTCATCCACTTCATAATCTGGGGCTATCTTGAAACACTCTTTGGCTTGTTCTGCACATAATTTCTCCACTTCCCCTTTCAAGTATGCTTTAAGATCCACTATCCATTCTCTTTCATTTTGCGTTTAAAGATCCGTTCTGCCCGCAACTGTTGCACTATCCCTTCATTATTACTTCTGTAGATGGTGATCCAGCGGCCAGGGAACGGCGTTTTTGCGACCGCGTGATAGCGTTCACCGGCGTTACTTTCTCAGTGTCAGTAGGACGGATAAGTTTGAACAACCGACTGATCTCTGCCAGATCTGATAAAAAGCTTGGATCAGAAGCCGTGATCCCTACTTTGTCGCGCATAGCCAGCGTGGCCAGGTGATCAACACTCTTATTCCAGTCTCTCTTAATGTGTAGCAATTCATGCTCTGGCCACTTTCTCAGGGTTGACATGACCCGATCCTTCAACAGCTTTAGTCGGGGGACCTTGCAGTCTATTTCCCCAGTGATTTGTCGGATCACCAGATTGGAGTCACCGCATATTATAATCCACCCCTGTGTCTGGCCAGCCAGCAAATCTAGGCAAAGCAACAAGCCTCGGTATTCTGGCTCGTTCACAGTTATGCCAGGCGTGAAATCCGAGGCAGTGGCGACCACTTTCCAATTGGGCAGCTGCCGCAAGATGGCACTATAGGCACCCACTCCCTTCTTGACGGTCGCTGACCCGTCAAAGCTCAGAACCATCAGCTCCTCCGCCGATCCTACTGTTGGTGGCGGGAGTGTGATGGATTGTCGTGGCTGCTATCGGGGCGCTATTGATATCAGCACATCCTCCACGTCTGCCCTTGGAGTAATACTGACCTCCAATGTGCCCAATATCTCCTCTTCTCCTTTGGTACACTTGATCACTTCTAGAGACTACTGAGACAACAATGCAGCCCATCTACCCAGCCGACCACCAATCCCATTTGCCATAAGAAGCCATGACAGGGTCGACCGTCTGGGTAACACTTTAATAGGCCGAGACACCAACATAGTGTAACACACATCCAGAATCCGTAGTAAAGCCAAAACTTCTTTATCCACCAGCCCATAGTTAACTTCGTTAGCTTTCAGAGTCCGGCTGGTGAACATCGCAGGACAATACACTCCATCATGATCCGGCGCTAGGGCAGCTGAGATAGCCCACTTTTTGCTTAGAATGATGACCACGGGCATCTTATTAACATCGAAGTGCTTCAGGACTGGTGTGGTCGCCATCTTTGCTTTCAGCATACCAAAAGCCATCATCGCCCTGATCATGTGGTCTGGCTAAGCAGCATTGGAGTTGGAAAGCCGGCTTCCTGTTTGGGCGGACCGGGGCAGCATCTCATTGGCCGAAATAGTTGGTCTGGTCAGCATATCATTGGCTGATATTGTTGGCCCGGTCAGCATTTCTCTTTGGCGGTCCTGCTCTCTCAGCTTGTGGTAACCCACCTCCCGTAACTCTTACAAAATAGCAGCATAGATCGCGAAGTCTTCAATGAAACGACTGTAATAGTTCAAACTGCCCAAAAAGAATTGCATGGCCTTCAATGACCGCGGGAAAGGTAGATTACTCAAAGACTCCAGATCTTTCGGATTAGCTTTCAATCCGGCAATCGAAATCCGGTGACCCAAATAAGTAACCTTAGTTATTCCCCAGAAACATTTCACCACACTAATCGAAAGATTCTACTTATCACACGTAATCACCAGCTTTTCCACTTTTTCACATAGTAAATCACAAGTAGTAGACGTCACGAGAATGTCATCAATGTAGGACGACGCCCCAAAACTGAAGGTTTTGGGTCGGGGTCCGGGTCACCTTCGGCGAACACATCACCCACCAGGGCAGGATCTTGGTCCGCCTTGATCTTGAAGTGTCGATACAACGCGTTATCTATTAGCCGCTGGTAAATCGGCGGAGCATTTTGTAGACCAAACGGCATCCGGTTCCACTCGAACAACCGAAGGGCGTCACGAACGCAGAGATTTGCCGCGCACGATCGGTCATAGAGACCACCCAGAATCCACTAGCCATGTCCAACGAGCAATACCACAAAACGTTATCTAGATCCTCCAGCAAGTCGTTTATCAACGGCAACGGGTAAACCATCAGCTTAGTCAGCCGGTTCACCAGTCGGTAGTCGATACACAATATTAAACCCACCCCATTCTTGTTAATAATGATTATGATGGGCGACGCCTATGGCGAGGTGGACGGCTGGATTATCTTGGTGGCAGCAATCCCTTGATAAGCTCTGAGAGCTTGTCCCGAAACTGGGGGCGACTCTCCGACACGCTTCCGGCTTGGCGTTACCCACTTTGATGTCGCATACCGCCCCACGGGCGGCCTGAGGCAGTGCATTTCCTGGGCCGATCAGCAGATGTTTCCTTTTCCATATGATATCCTTTAGCCTGCTGATCTCCTCCGGGGTGTTCACATCTGGGTCTCCAACTTGCAGATTGTCGATAGTAACCGCTGGTGAGCAGGGAGTCACCTCAGGTAACACCGCCTTCTGATCCTCCATGCCTTCGACGTATAGGTCGGCCCCTTCATGAATGCAGACCTGGTCGGCTTCGGTTCATTTTGAATCCAGTTCAAGCGGATTACCATCTTGGTCACCTTCGGCTAATTCCGAATCCGGGTCTGCCGGATTCCCATCCTGATCACCTTCGGGTAATTCCGAATCCAGGTCAGCCGGATTCCTATTCTGGTCACCTCCGGCTAATTCCGATTACAGGTCAGCCGGATTCCTATCCGGGTCGCCTTCGGCAACTTCCGAATCCAGGTCAGCCGGGTTAGTCGATTTAGCATCATCCTGATAATCGGGCCATCCAGCATCGGAGGTGACCGCACATGTGACCCCGAATTGTCTCCTCTCCTGATCCAGCCGTTCGTTCATCTTCGACGGAGTGGACAAAACCAGTTCAGCGACTGAGGCAGGGTCTCGGCCAGCACATTCAGCCGGATTCGGCGATGGCTGGATCCGCGTCAATATTCTAGAAGGAGTCTGGTACTTCTGTTTAGCCACCATTGGAGTCCGGTCATCCTCCACAGGTTCCTCTTCGCTGACCAAATCGGTAGCTGCCTGAAAGGCCAAGTTTTGCCACTCGATATAACGTCTTGAACCAATAGTGACATAACCTGGTCGGCGGGGTACTTTGTCCTCGGCCAGCCACATTTCAATGATCACACCCTCATGCAAGGTGAGGGCCGTTCTGAGATGTTGGTCACACTTATGTAATTGAGGTGACTTTCCCCTTTGACGATCGAGGGCACCCAACACTCGCCCCTAGTCAGCCATAACTTACGCCGCCTGTCGTGTGGTCGTACCGTTACTTCCACCGGCCTTCCCACTAGCACCGTTACAAACTGACCTAACTTGACGAACTGGACTTGGGCGCCATATAGAGGCCACCGGCTAGCCAGCTGGATCTGCACCTCGTCAGCCAACGTCAATGTCCCATGAGATAAATCCAGTCGTATGCCGGCTGGGACCATAAAATCCATCCCCAGAATTGCATCCTGCCTGGCTAGCTTACCTACCCAGGCGGTAAAGTAGTACACCAAAGACCCGGCCAACATAATCTTAACTCTTGTTCTTCCTTGGGTCATGTACGAACTCTCTCCAATACCGATACACTCTTGCCGCTTCGTCACATCTATTTTACATCCCACCTTACGAGAAAGGTGCTGTCAACGATGGCACTTCTGCGCCAGAGTCAAAAAGCATGGTGGCATTCTGGTTATTAGTTTTACCATCGGCTTTGGCTTGCTTGAACCACTTATCCGGTGAATGGTATTTCCAATAACCTCGCAAATCACCGGGTAAAAAATCAATTCCATAACCACTTCAGACCGAGAATATTTGTCCGTTCTATACTGCTCACCAGGAAGGGGTCATCCCTGCTGCCCGGGAATCGGGTGACGTAATCGTCAAACTTACATGTATTGTCGGTTACACTTTGCTTTGCTTCTGGATTATCCTCATTTTTGACATATTCATAGATACTAACACTAGACCACTCGGCTCGAACCAGATTCTAACCTAGCGAGCGATCTAGTTTGACATCTTTTCCACCCCTGGTGGCAACATTCCAGCGTGCTTGGTCGGGACATATCACTTCTTCATCTCGTTGTAAAATTCCTCGATGGAGCAGAGTCCAGCCTCGTGCACTTCCCCGCAACTCTTGCAGGTGAGCAGACAGTGTTCATCCGGATGTCCTTTCCCCAGACACTTGTTGCAGGTCGACCGCTTCCAGCAGCTCCGGCCGTCATGCTTGATGAATCCACAGTGGGTACACCTCCGTCTGGGGTAATCCTGGTTAGTTCGAGCCGAAAAAAAACCTTCTGCTGGTCTGACCCAGATGGTAGCCTCGATCGCTGACTGGCTTCCGCCGAGAACAGATACCGATAGTGCTCCTCCTCGGATTCGCCCCCAGACCGCTGATACTCCTCTTCCGAACTAGTCGCATCAGACTCTCGGGCCACCATGCGGACGGCTCGGACCGTTCTGGTGGATGGCGGCCGGCTTCCTTGATCCGGGTTAAAACGTAACTTGTACCTGCCTGCTTCAACTGCTGCCTTGAGGCCTCGCTTCTTCGCTCTTTGACAAGTTCGTAGCGTCAGCTCCAGCTCCGTAGTATTTTTCAGTCGCAGCAGCGCAAGCTGGTCTGCCAGCTCCCGCTCGTCCAACGTGCTGATAAAATGCTCCATATGCTCTCGGGTAGCTTCCGACCGGCTGGCATCTTCTTTATTCGTTATGTTCGCCCTCATTCTTGCGACATTCAGTCGATGGAGGTATTCCAGAGGGGTCTCATCTGCCCGCTTCTTTGTGTGGAAATACTGGCGCGCTGCCGACATTCCCGATCCACAATATTGCTCTCCGAAAGCTTCAACCAGCCCCCTCCAATCGTCTCGGACTTCCCGCCTGAGCTGTTGGATCCAGCCTTTAGCCAGATCCTTCATCAAGTCTCCGAAAACCAGGCACTTCTCATAGCCCGGTGTACGGTCTCTAAGGAACGCTGACTTCGGCTTACTCAGCCATCCTCGGGATTGGTCATCATCCATGTCCCGTCCTGTGAACTCGGACGTGGTCGACATCCCGACCCTAGTAATCGCCCCTGAGTCCGGATCGAAAGCTTGGGCTGAGGCCATATTGGCCCGGTGAGATATCCCCAGATCCAGGTCATCCGGATCATAGTGGCACCTGCCTGACTTGACCGATTCCTTATCCACGTCGCTGAGAGACTACTTCCTATTCGCTGGCCGTCCATGTCGGCGACTTGGCAGGACGGCACGGGGCTTACTCTGCTTGGACTGCACTGACTCCATGTCATCATCGATCGGCTCCCTCGCATAATACTGGACTCGGGCATCCGACGCCACGATGAGCCGGCTGGTCCTGGGATCCTGGACTGCCGCGGCCGGCACTAACCCGACGTTTTCCTCCAAGTATCTTTCCACCATCGCCGAAAACATGCTCTGAAGGTGATCCGGCACTTGAGGGCTAGCTTGAGGATCCATTTGAGGGGTGACTTGGGGGCCAGCTTGGCTGCCAGCTTGTGATTCTTTCTTAATCCGCACGTCCATGTCTTCGTCTTTTGGCTCTGGATCCACCGTCGCCGTCCGGGTCTGGACGCTATGCTGACTGACATTCTTCCGCTCAGGCGTATTCCAAACCTCATGGCCGTTGGCACACGCGCTGCCCCCCTGGGCCAAGCGTCATGTGGGTAATGCCTACCGATGGGTCAGTTGAATCCGCTTCTGAAGGGGCAGACTCGTACTGTGAGGAACCTGAGTGTAATCCAGCCGGTCTGCCTGCTGCCGGCGGTGAAGGCGGAGTTACTCTAGTTGTTGCTGTCATCTTTTGCGACAGAGTGATCCAGCCCAGCCCCAGTAGGAGCCTCCAGGGGAGTAGCTTCTTCTTTAATGTCGACCTCGTACTCCCCCTCGACCATCGCATACTTTACTTCCATCTTCAGCAGCATTGGAGGCGATATCCCCAATGCACCCGACACAACGTCTTCAACGAATTTGACAGGTTTAGGTCTTTCGCCCACTAGGGACTCGGAGTGATATATAGCACCACCAAGAGATCCGGGCACGCGCACCATTGTGGTGTAGTCGCTCTCAGAAATTCTTCCTGAGACGCGAACACCCACGGGGGGCCCAGATGACTAACTGTCGGAGGGGCCATCCAGATCTTGATCCGATCCGGTATCCAAACGGCTGGATTGGTCACTTCCATCACCTTGGTCGTGACGACTTCGATGATCCACGTTCGAAAAGCTCAACTTGTGTACCCGTCAGGACTGGCGGTTGCGCTCTCTTGATGGACCCTAGGGCAAAAGGTTAAAAGTCCGTCGAATAAACAAACGAGGGTTAGGACTAGG
>MIQA02023739.1:0-32283 GCA_001887855.2 Sclerospora graminicola
GATGTCCGATTCACAGTCTCAGGGTGGATGAATATTCCCGTTCGGACGTGATCATGGAGTTGGATCTACTGCCCGGTGAATCCAGAGGATACTGGAAGTATCACTCTCCCGACAAGTGATTTAAACAAGCAAAAGCTAATGGGAAGATTAATAACGAAAAAGCCACTATTTTATTTGACTATAGAGCAGAAGTCTCGATTATCGACTCCGCCTTTGCTCGTAAGGTGGGATGTCGTATAGACAGTACCCAGAGGCAAGAATGTGTTGGGATCGGTGAAAGCTCGTACATGACCGAGGAACGGTCACGTGTAAAAATCACTCTGGCCGGTTCCATGGTCTATTATTTCAAGTCTTGGGTTGGCCGGTTAGCCGATCAGGACGCGATACTGGGAATGGATTTCATGGTCCTAGCCGGTATACGGCTTGATCTGTCTCATGGAACCCTGACCCTCCCAGACGAGGTACAAATACAGTTATCCGGCCGACGTCCATTATATGGTACTCATATGCAGATGCTCAAAATGGGGCAGTACGAAAAAAATTAGGTAGCCCGATCGGTTCATTTGATGATTCGGTCGACTGATCAGCAGCAGAAATTGTGGCTAACCCGTGGTCAACGATGGGTACCGACTTTCGTAAAGGGATTGGTAGATTAAGCTATATCAGAATTACCCCTATATCTGTTCAGTCATTAATTTTTCTTGAAGAGATAATCCTAGGGACGTGGTTGCCTGAAGGGAAAGTACCTCGACAGATAGGGTATGTCTCAGTGGGTTCACAAAGATCTGGCGTAGCAGGACCTGAGCAGTGAAGACGATTTGGTAGGCGAAGCCACCTTACCTTCGGCTGAAAAGCCGGAATATACAATCCCGACCAAGTAATTGATCAGAGGATCGTCGGTGAAAGCGACAGGAGAAAGTCAGGTCAAAAAAGGTCCACATATTTTGAGCGTTATTCGATCCGGCTCACCAAGGGCAACGGACCCAAAGGATAAAAATGATAATAATACGATTAAAAAGGACTCTAGGGAGAAATGGGAACGTTAACCTGTCGAAGTTGTTAAGGACGAAGTGGAACCCGAAGTAGATCACCAGTCAAGTGATCCGCTAGGGGCGATCCAGGCTAAAACCTAACCAGAGGGAACAGATCCGGTGGATGAACAAATGTGGATACATGAAGGTAATGATCAATACATTGAAGATATCAAGAAACAGATGGCGGTTTTGGCAGAAGTTTCATCCAATATACCGGAAGTCACCCAGGAAGATCTGCAAGTCGTCAATCCCGAAGTAAACACTTCTCAGCAGATCGACCAACAAAAGAAGATCATCTGGAAAAGGCGCCATTTATTGATTGGGAAGGGTAATGCCCTACCCCCAGCTGCTTACGGAGCTGTTTGTGATGTTGACGTTGGAAATGCGGGACCGATCGCTCAACGTTGTCGCAAAGTCACGCCACAATACATGGAAAAGCTATCCGATTTGATCAAGGGCTGGTTAAGTACAAAAATCATCCGACCTTCAACGTCGCACTGGGCATCACCGATTGTTATTGTAATAAAATAAAACAATGGGGTTGATATTCGACTTTGAATCGACTATAGGATGGTGAATCGCCTCACGAAGTTGATGGTTTATCCGATGCCCTTGATAAATGATTTACTTGAGGATCTAGATACAGTTTTATGGTTTTGTTCACTAGACATGGCATGTGGTTTCTGGGTGGTTCCGATGACCGATCGTGCTCGAGAGATATCTGCTTTTGTTACACCTTTCGGTCTTTTCGAATGAAATCGGATGCCGTTCGGACTGAAGAACGCTTCACAGATCTATCAGATATTGATTGACAATGCTCTCTACGAATACTTCCAGATCAGTGTCGATCGAAAGATCACCGATCTGCACGATGTGGTCACGGAAGGTGAACCAGACCAGGATCAGAGACGATCAGTTCTGCTTAGGCGAGCGTAAAAAGACGATATCTTGGTTACGGCAGCGTCATGGGATATGCTATGCGACAAGGTCGAACGACTCCTCGACACTTTTGAGCGATAAAGTTTATCGATCAGCGTGGCCAAGAGCTTCTGGGGTCAGCCCAAGGTCACTTATCTTGGTCATAATGTGTCGATTCAGGGTTTGGAAGCAAATCTGAAGGGCTTGGGAGCGCTCAGTAATCTTCCTTTTCCCCGATCACTAAAAGCTATGCAGTTTTTCTCGGATCCCTAAATAATGATAGCCGGTTTATCGAAGATTTTTCGATATATGCTGCTATATTATACGAGTTGAAAGAAGTTGATTATCACTGGCTACGAGAGCGTGGTCAGTTGGGGAAATTACTAACGAGACCAGTCACGAAACTGAAATCAACGAATCGGATCTCAAAACCGGCTCGCTGATCGACCGAACCGTGTCTGGATCAGAAGGTCATGTGGAACGAGCTATGGTAGCTTTCAGTATGCTGAAGGCGAAGATGATTTCGACCCCGATATTGAAACATTTTGATCCGGAGAAGATTCCCGTGGTGATTTTATATACAAGTAAGTGGGCAATATCAGCCGCATTGGTCTAAGATCACGATGGAGTGTATTGCCCAGTGACGTTTACAAGCCGGACGCTGAAACTGAATGAGGTTAACTATGGTATTGTGGATAAGGAAGCGCTGGCACTATTACGCATATTGGATGTCTGTTATTTATGCTGGTGACAAGACAAATTAAAGTACTCTCTAGACGGTCCACCCTATTATTGTCTTCGAACGGGATTGACGGAAGACTGGGGCGATGGGCAGCGCTATTATCTTAATGGACTTCGGAAATCATCAAATGCACCAAAGGTGAAGAAGAAATTCTCGGTACGCTAGCAGCCGGTATCACCCCTCGGTCAGAAGGACGAAGCCCTGATCGAGGTCGCTCCTCGGAAACAACCGCGAGAATCGATCATTATACCCCCACCGGTTGTCGGCTCGGATGAAGACTTGATCGTAAGTTTCGACGGATCAGCGAGCGTAAAGAAAGGCGTTGGGGGGTATAGTGCGTTGTTGTGGAAAATACCGGAATGGACAATCATATCTGCTGGTTCCGATTATACTCCCGCAACGAAGCCGAATACCATGGTTTGTTGCTGGGTTTGGATCCCCTTCAAGAACAAAAGAGTGGAAGGGTAATCAAATGTGGAGATTCAAATTGGTATCCGGCAGATCACCGGGAAAATCGACTGCAAAGATCCACGCTTGAAGTTGTTAAATGATCGCGTTATGAAAACCTTACGAGGATGGCCGAATCATGACCTCTTACACGTGAAGCGCAACAGGAACAGGAGTGCGGGTCACCTGGCCCCAATGGCCATGCGTGATCAGACTGGATCGATGATTACCGATAATGCAGTGCTGGAGGAAATTATCGAAATTAAAAGATTACCCGATCTGATTCACTCCGAAGATAAAGGAAAATCAGCACAAATCTCGATCATGAGGTCACGGATCAGGTCGACGCCTGGCAGGAACGTTTGTCGAGAAAGGCTGACAGAAGAAATAGTGCAGAAGCTGCGGGTTGAAAGGATTCTCAAGGCGCAAAATGAAGAAAAGTGGATTGTTGATTTGAAAGCCTTCTTGGATGGTGACCTGGAGAAACTGAGCCAAAATGAAGCGAAGAATTGTGTAAAAATCGCTTCCAATTACTTAATTGATGAAAACGACTTACTTTTTTATTATTCTCAAGCTGATCAAGCTGACGCAGATCTTGACCGATCAGCGAAATTGGTGATTCCGGAGACCCTAAAAGCCGATATTTCACACCATTATCATGTCGGTTTAGAGGGTGGTCACCAGGGTGTTGGCCGGACGTACCACAGAATTCGCAAACACTGTGACTGGAGAGGCTTATATCGAAGTGTCCAAACGTTTGTCGAAACGAGTACAGGTTGCGAATCCGGGAAGGGTGAATATCTAGGTGACCTACCCCTTTCAAGTGATAGCGATGGATCACATTCCCTCTTTGCCGAAATTGTTCAAAGTCAATACTGAACTGCTGATCTGGACCAATTTGTTTACCGGGCTGGTAATCGCTAAAGCTGGATCTACTCGGACAGCCCAACCGATTGCCTGCAGTAATGAGGAATGTGTCTTTTAGGCGATTCGGTGCAAGTGAAGTGATCAGGCTCGATCGGGAACCAGGTTTTAAATCTGAAGTTTTCTGATCGTTTAATCAGATGCTTGGTTAAAAACAAAGTGCGACCATGGCCTACCGGCCGCAAGCGAACGGTAAAACCGAACGATGGTACAAACGCTTACCAGAACTATTAAGATGTATGTCGCTGATTCCGCCCAACAAGATTGGGATGAGTACGCAGAGAGACTGTTATTTGCGTTAAATTCTTCTTTCGATCGATCAGGGGGATACCCCCCCCCCCCCTTTTTTTGGCGTACGGTTGGGACCCCCGATCTACCATTGAATCGGCGATTCCCGTCGGTTGTACCCGACGTCAAGATCGCGAGACCCGTCAATTGCGTATGGAACTTCGGCGCCATTACCAACATGGACGGGAACAGGCCAATGATCGACTTCGGGGGGTGATCTAAGGAAGGGCTGATCGGAATAACGATCAGGCAGATTCTCATTATATTGAACCGGGATCAAGGGTTTGGCTTTACTTGGATCGCTTGAAAGAAGGATATGCCAGGGAGTTAGCGCATATGT
The DNA here is from genome assembly GCA_001887855.2 of Sclerospora graminicola. Taxonomy (NCBI): domain Eukaryota; phylum Oomycota; class Peronosporomycetes; order Peronosporales; family Peronosporaceae; genus Sclerospora; species Sclerospora graminicola. The sequence goes on from MIQA02023739.1 coordinate 4,694, forward strand.
GGCACGAACCGTTCCGCGTTTCCAAGTTGATCGGCGATCATGCCGCCCGGCTGATCACCGCACTGATTTCGGAGTTTTCCAGATCGTCCATTGGTCGAAGCTGAAACTGGTCCGGGAATATCCCGATCGCCCAAAATCCCGGTTATTTCTCGAAGATCAGCCGAGGTTTGATTTCGACGAGGCTCTTTTGCCTGAAGACAGTTTGGAAAGAGTGTTAGATCAAAATGAATTCGAAGTTGAGAAGATCTTGGACACCCGATCGGGCAAAAGGACCCACTTCGGTCAAACCCATCGTGACTTCTTGGTCCAGGGGAAAGGCTATGATGATCCAGCTTGGGTGGATGAACGATACCTCAATTGTGGAGCTTTACTAAGAAAATTTGAACGCGATTGGGGAGACGGAACCGATTTGGAGGTATGCAAACTCACGAAGAAAGTAACCAGGATTCACAATAGTCTGGGTCGACACATCTCTATGAATGGGCTAATGATAACAATCCGACTAAGTCGAGATCAAGTTGAGTAAACTGCTTCGGAGTCGACGGACATATATATATATATATTCATGACAATTACATTCACGTGCATATGAAAAATCGAATACGCAAAATGAGGACAAGATTTGGAATCTGGAGATATATGGTCTTGAATACGGAACACAAGAAACACAAGAAAAAGTTCTCGCGATGTATTCATGGCTACAAAAAACTAAATGAAACTGATTGTCGCGATAATTACGGGCCATACTTCGCAAGCAGACGAGAAATCGGAAGCCCCGGATGATCCATAGGACTTAGGCTATACTGGTTTCGCCAAGGATCTTGGCGATCGACGAAGGACAATGTCGTGCAACGTGCCGATCGGGTTGGGTGTCCATAACCAGTGGTACCGATCTCCGACACCAGGCGTAACACCTTTCGGTTCCACTCGGCAAATAGGCAGATGCAATACGGCGGGAAACAGGAATACATCCAAGTCACATTCGTTGATATGGACGCCATCCACCACGAAATCGCAAATTGTAGCCTAAGCATCTCCGGCTTTGCTGCGGCGACGCTTGCGAGCGTGGAAGTAAGGTTTGGGCCAAGCATCCTTTCGCATGTTGGGGGTGATCGGGAAATGATGGGTGATCTCCCATATCGCTTGACCATGGTCCTCGCGGAATTGATCCAGACGTATCTTCAACGCGTGAAACAGGGGCGATCGGGGAAGTCCAACCCAGGCATCGGGATCGCAACAACTTTCCAAGGCGAATTAATCGTGACCCGAATAGCTTTAGCGGTGAGCAATCCTGGGAACCACTCGTCGTTCATAGGCGCCGATGACCTGACGGGGAAAATCCATCTTCCTGGGAAAGCGAAACAGCGAGGAACGTTCTTTTTCTTATCTTGGAGGACCATAGGCATTAAATCCCAAACTTGACGAGCACTCCATGGCTGGTGATTCAGAAGATGAGCCGCTGTTGGCCTGGTCTCTTGCATAATGCATAGATCCATGAATTGGTTACTTGAATCGTAGCTGTAGTCATCATGGTGGATGAATGCGAAGCCGGAATGAAGACGCCAGTGAATTAAAAGGCCTACCGATCCGCGTCGCATTAGTCGACGGGGGATTACCTTAAGTGGTCGAAGCCGGTCGCGTCTCCTCCAATTCGTCCATCCCATCGTCGTCCGAACAGGGTAATTTGATGGCTTGGCTTAATGAAGTTTGTTTTGGCAGGTTCACGGTCGAAGCTCGACGATCGGTGCTGCGCGACTTGGCCAAAGCGTCCAGGTCTGCCGAATCACCATCAGAATCAGGGACGAACAGGCGAGGACGTTTGGCAGGAATCAATTTCTTTTTTTAATAATCTTTCCGCTTACGAGTCGCCAAACGCAAGGATGCTGGAATGGATCTCGAGATCGGGGAGGGACCAGTTCCGGTGGGTTCAGGAGACACCGGTTGGTTAATCTCTGGCTGATCAACCTCCACATCGATCGGCGGGGATAAGTGGACCTCCACATCGATCGGCGGGGATAAGTGGAAGTAAAAGTCGGCGAAGGTGGGCCCGATCCAGGAGACTTGCTCGGTCTCATACTAGCTGGAACGAGAGTGCTGACTAGCTGGGAAAATCCACGTAAGAAGTGACCCCGAATCTACAGTCGGATCGGCCCACCTGTCCATCGTCTGGTGAGCGACCTTCTTTAGATCGTCGAGGCGGCAAGCCCAGGTGCGCTCATCCGGTGGCAAGGTCTTGAACTTGAGCCGAGCAAGATTTAACTCTCGTCGACGACCATCAGCCTCCTTCTAATTATTACTTAACCGTTTATGAACACTGGAACGACCAATATGAGAATAAGAGAGTTGCTTGACCAGGCGTTTAACCTGCTCGTACATGTGACGCATCTCTATCTCCAAACGTTCCACTTCTTGAATCGTATGAACCTTCTCTTGGATCAACTGGTCATGGACACGATGGTGGTACTTGAGCAATTGCAGGTGGTCCACCATCTCAATCATTGGCTTTTTCATAGTCTCGATGCGCTCATCTGGAAGGAATAAAAGAAGTTATATATGTGTCATGGATTAGTCAAACTGAACGGGACATACCTTGATCACGGATAGAGAGCGAACCATAGACTGCAACGAGGCAACAGAGTCGGAGGATTCCGCTGAGGCACGCAAGGCAGCAAGATCGGCGGACAACTGATCTCGCTCAGTTGTCAAGACCTGGATGCGGCCTTCTATCTTTGACCGGTCCGGGTCTTGGTCGGCGTGAAGCGTGGTGAGCTTGTCATGATCCATCTGTAAAGCCGACAATCGCTTCACCAGGTCTACAGAATCGCACTCCAAGCGATCTATCGTGATTTGCTGATCGAATAATTCAGCACGAAGAGTCCGGTTGGTTTCGCAAAAGGAGGCCATCTCGGGAATCGCGCTCCGAAGGCCCAGCCGGGGTCGGCTGGGGTCCGCCGAACTTAACGAGAGTAAACCAGTCCCTTCCACTAAGAGTGCCAGTTGCTCCAGATAACTAAAATTACGGTTCGGAAGGGACCAGGTGGTGAAACTCAGGGGTGGACGGTAGGAAGCCAACATTGATGCCGGAGATAGGAAGCCGGTCGCGTTCGTGGTAGTCGTAGTAGTCGAGGCCGAAGAAGTCACGGTAGTTGAAAGGCTTGGATCAGACGAGCGTGTTCCTGGAGGCAAGACACTGTCTGGAGAAGCAGTCAAAAAGGCAGGATTCCATCTTGACGGGCGTTTTCACAGTCACTAATCAACAGCCGTGTCTGGACCACTTATTCTTGATTTTGTTGAATTACTCCACCACAGCCGCCCCTGAGACTAACTGCAGCCGCGCAACGTCGACTCTGTCATAACGAAATCTCCCACTCGGCCGTCATGTCTGATTCGGTTCATCCTCCTCTCTCCTTTCATTGATCGGTGGGACAGGATGGTACTATTCATGATGACATATACGTGATAACGGGTTATCGCAAATGTGGAGAAAAAAAAGATAATACCGTTGTCACGCCCTGTCCCAGAAACTAACGAGCCAGTGAGCATCACGATCGGATGTGAATACGAAGGTAGTAGACTGAGTTTGTGTGAGCGTGCGAAACCGGATCGGCCAAGATACACATGATGAGCGGTACTAGAGACAGTGTGGTATATCAGGCACGGCAAAACCCGGTCATTGGAGTGGATCATGGAAGATTTAAGTGAGTTGAATTGATGAGATATGGAAATCCCGGTTGACCGGTCGAATAACTTGCTCCCGCCTTAGGTATGAAGATCAAGTATATGACAGAGCATGGCGCGTGAAAGGGCGAGCTACATGAGCCTTACCAACTGGAATAAGCGACAAAGGTCAAGGAACTTGCTCCGATTCAGTATTAAGAGATCAGATCGGATCCAACTACAAGACGAATGTTGATTCGGGTTCAAACTTGCGGTTTAACATACAATGGATGTCGAAGATAGGGTTGAGCGAGCGGGGGATGTCGATGTTTTGGTGATCCTGAGGTGTTTCGAAGTGATCCGGGACTGATTCGCCCTGATTTCCGTGCCGGTGATAAACCGGTTTTGATCAGCCCCGAATCAGCTTCCAGGGGTTGAAAGAGAAGGGGTTTAAGCCAAGATCGGGTTGGAATTAGGCGAACAATGCCTGAGAGACCGATCCCAAGCTGGATCATTCCTGGTTCCCGAAGAATTAGGTTGGTTGAAGATCGCCGGATAGCCTGATCGTGATCGGTCGAAAAGTGGTACGGATCAGGTTGAAGATGGGTTTTTATGGTGGTACTGGAACAACGTTGCGACGAGATGGGCAAGATTGAAGCATGAGGTGGGTCACATAAGTTTGTGTATGGTACATTAGGTATTAGATATTGCATACATAGTAACCGGTTTGAATTTACCCCCTAAACAAAGAGTCGCTCCGCCACGTGTCGCGGTCCTTGGGAGCACAGGGTTAACTAGGCCCCTCTATCCCACCTTAATTCCCGGTCAAGACGCGCATAGACGCATTTTGGCTTACCGGAAGGCGCCCCCCCCGACGGGATTTGTTTAGGTTTTCAACCCTCACCCCCTCACGCGCACGTGTTTTGAACAAGTATTATTAATTGGAATGTTTCGTGGAGATAACGTTTGTCGTTTTTCTGTGGAAGACCGTGGTTTTATCGTGGTTTTCGTGGTTTCTCGTTATCTCTCGTTTTATTGGCTGGCCTGATCGGACGAAGTTTCCGGATCAGCGCCTTTAGATACTTTAACGAAGTATCGACACTAACTCGTTCTCTGGTGAAGATTCCCACCCGAGAACCCCCTTCATCTCGAGAAGGTCATCTCCTCTGACCTAATTCGAATTATCCTGATCATCTAAGAGTCCACCTGAGTGAGTGTAGCCACCGATGATCAATGTGTACTCAAGGTGAGATGAAGTTAAAAATGGATTCTATCGTACATGATGACCGGTCACAAGACCGGGAGGATCGGATCAGTCATCATAGCGATGATTCATTGGATCCTGATGCCGATCAGAATCAACGGAGTACCCCCTCCGATAGTCGGTCGTCCGGGCTAGTGGGTATCCGAATTCTACCCAAAACCTCCGTTCTGGATTTTGAAATCGGCTCCACCACAATGGTGCGCGTGCCCGGATCACTTGGTGACTCAGGATATCACCGTGATTCTTTTGGAGATGAAAAAGATGTGAAAATCAAAGAGGAGGAAACTTTTTCGGGTGTATTGGAGGAAGGCGAAAAAAATTGAAAGATGAAGGCATGGAATCAGTGTAGACAGAGTGAGCCCCATACTGACCCGCCTAGTCGCCGGCCCGGTCGACGACCCGGACGGCCACGGAATAGGAAGCCGTCACTCAGTGATGTTGGACATGGAGTCTGATAAGTCAGCCAGGTGCCACTATGATCCAGATGACCTGGACCTAGGAATGTCTCACCGAGTCAATATGGCCTCGGCCCAGGCTTTCGACTCGGCCTCACGGGCAATCACCAGGGCCAGGATGTCGGCAGCACCAGAGCTAAAAGATTTTACTGGACGCGACATGAACGACGACAGGCTGAGGATGGCTAAACAAGACGAAGTCAGCATTTTCCAGAGACCGCACACAAGACTATGAGAAATGTTCAATTTTCGGAGACCTAATGAAGGGACCAGCAAAACCCTGGATCTAGCAGCTTAGCCGGGAAGTTCGGGACGATTGGAGGCAACTGGTCGAAACATTTGATGAGCAATACTGTGGATCCGGGATGTCAGTGGCGCGTCAGTACTTCAATACGAAGAAAAGAGCAGATGAGACCCCTTTGGAATATCTACATCCTTTGAATGTCGCAAGAAGGAGGGCCAATATACCGGTCAAGGAAGACGCCAGCCGGTCGGAAGCAACCCGGGAACATGTGGAACTGTTCCACATTGCATCAGTTCGCTGGACGACAGGGAAATTGGCAGCCCAGCACGCGCTGCCACGACTTAAAAATACTGCGGAGCTGGAACCGACGCTACAGACTTACCGGAGGGCGGAGAAGCGAGATCCCAAGGCAGCAGCTAGAATGGGCAGGTACAAGTCACGCTCTAAGCCGGATCAAGAAAGCAGACCGCCGTCAACCAGGACGGCTCGCGCCGTCCGCATGGTGGCCCGAGTGTCGGATACAACTAGCCCAGAAGAGAAATACCAGTGGTCTGGGGGCGGATCCGATTAGGAACAATACCGGTATCTGTTCTCAGCGGAAGCCTGTCAGCAGTCCAGACCTGCATCTGGTCGGACCAGCAGAAAGGGATTTCCGGATCAAACTGACCAGGGTCATCCGAGACGGAAGTGCACCCACTGTGGGTACATCAAGCATGGCGACAGAAGCTGCTGAAAGCGGCTGACCTGCAAAAAGTGCGAGAAGAAAGGACATCCAGCCGAAAATTGCGTGTTCACCTGCAAGACTTGCGGAGAGGGTATGAGGCTGGACTCTGCCCCATCAAGGAGTTCTACAACCAGATGAAGAAGTGGTATGTCCCGACCAAGCATGCTGGAATGTTGCCACAACGGGTGGAAAAGATGTTAAACTAGATCACTCGCCAGGTTGGAATCTGGTTCGTGTCGAGATGTCTAGCGTTAGTATCTATGCATATGTCGGTAAGGGGGATAATCGAGAAGAAAAGCAAAGCGTAACGGACAATACATGTAAGTTTGACGATTACGTCACCCGATCCCCGGCAGCAAAGCTGACCCTTACCTGGTGACCAGTATACGGACGGATAAATATTATCGGTCTGAAGTGCTTATGGAATTGAATCTGCTACCTGGCGAATTGCGAGGTTATTGGAAATACCATTCACCGGATAAGAGGCTCAAGCAAGCCAAGGCGGATGGTAAAATCAATAACCAGAAGGCCACCATGCTGTTTGACTCTGGCGCAGAAGTGTCTATCGTTGACACCACCTTTGCTCGTAAGGTGGGGTGTGAAATAGATGAGACGAAGCGGCAGGAATGTATCGGCATTGGTGAAAGTACGTACATGACCCAAGGAAGAACAAGAATTAAGATTACGCTGGATGGGTCTTTGGTGTACGATTTTACTTCCTGGGTAGGGAGGCTAGCCGGGCAGGACGCAATTCTGGGAATGAACTTTATGGTCCCTGCCGGTATACGACTGGACTTATCACATTGCATATTGACGTTTTCTGACGAGGTGTAGATACAGCTGGCTGGTCGGCGGCCTCTATATGGTGCCCATGCCCAATTTCAAAAGTTGGGCCAGTTTGTAACTGTGCCAGTAAGAAGGACAGTGAAAGTGACTGATGGGCTCAAGATGCTATATCCAGAGGCACAACCTGGTCTACCAGGCGACTACGGATCGGAGTCAGTGAGGAGAGGTCTGAGGCCGGTAGAACCGGACACCTATGGTCGTCAAACCGGAGTACCGGACGCCATCTCGAATATTGACGCGAAGCCGGTCTACCGCCTCACCGGACACCTATGGTCGTCAAACCGGAGTACCGGACGCCATCTCGAATATTGACGCAAAGCCGGTCTACGCCTCAGACTCCTCCTCACTGACTCGATCCGTAGTCGCCTGGTAGACCCGGTTGTGCCTCTGGATATAGCATCTTGAGCCCATCAGTCACTTTCACTGTCCTTCTTACTGGCACAGTTACAAACTGGCCCAACTTTTGAAATTGGGCATGGGCACCATATAGAGGCCGCCGACCAGCCAGCTGTATCTACACCTCGTCAGAAAACGTCAATATGCAATGTGATAAGTCCAGTCGTATATTAAAACTAGTTCAGCTACTGGGGCAGGGTCTCGGTCAGATTGCCGAGTCAGGTTGAACGTGCTGGCCGAGACCCTGCCCCAGTAGCTGAACTAGTTTTTCTCCCACCGTCTAAGACAAGTGAACAGCTGGATCAGGAAGTAAAGCACGTCGGGGTCACGTGTTCGACCACTTCTGATGCTTGCTTGCCCTGCGGGAAGGACGACGCTGAATTGACTAATCCGGACCGGGATTCGGAATTAGTCTAAGGTGATCAGGATAGGAGACCAGGTCAGCCCGGGTGTAGCTGGACGGAACCCCTATCGGATAATACGGTCAGAAATTTGGAGGTGAATGATGCAGCTGAGTTAGTGAAGATCCTTTCGGCGCAAGACAAAAGTTCTGTTAGGACCGAGACTGAAGCCGACCAGGTCTGCATTCACGAATGGCGGGGCTGTATGTCGTAGGCATGGAAGATCAGATGGCAGTGCTACCTGAGGTGACTCCCTGCTCTTCAGCGGTTACTATGGAAGTCTAAAGGTGTGCGACCCAGACGTGAATACCCCAGAAGAGATCAGCAGGTTGAAGGATATCATATGGAAAAGGAGACACCTGCTAATCGGCGTAGGTAATGCACTACGTTCTACCGCCTATGGGGCAGTATGCGACATCGACGTACGTAACGCAAAGCCAGAAGCGCATAGGTGCCGAAGGTTCGCCCCCCATAATCGGTAAAATAGCTGTTAGAACGCATTAAGGGACTGCTGGCCGCTAAGATCATCCAGCCGTCCACCTCGCCATGGGCATCGCCATCGTAATCATTATAACGAAGAACGAGGTGGACATAAGATTGTGCATTGATTGCCGATTGGTAACCCGGCTTACAAATTGATGGTTTACCCGATGCTGATAATTAACGACCTACTGGAGGATTTGGAAAAAGGTTTATGGTACTGCTCGTTGGATTTGCTAGTGGATTTTGGTGTGGTTTCTATGACTGACCGTGCACGAGAAAATTCTGCGTTTGTTACGCCCTTGGGGTTGTACGAGTGGAAACGGTTGCCGTTCGGCCTTAAAAATGCCCCACAGATATACCAGTGGCTTATAGATAACGCATTGTATGGGCACTTCAAAATCAAGGCAAACAGGATCCCGCCCTGGTCGGTAACGTGTTTACCGAAGGTGACCCTGACCCCGACAAAAAACCTTCGGTTTTTCGGCGGCAATCTAATATCGATGATATTCTTGTGACGGCTACTTCATGGAATTTGTTATGTAAAATATAGGGGCAATTGATGGTTACGTGTGAAAAGTGGAATCTCTCGATTTGTGCGGTGAAAGGTTTCTAGGAAAAGACCAAGGTGACCTATTTGGGTCACCAGGTCTCGATTCCTGGATTGGAAGCCAACCCATAATATTTGGAGTTTTTCAGTAATCCCCCCTCCCTCCTTCATTGAAGGCCATGAAATTTTTTTAGGCAGCCTGAACGATTACAGTCGCTTCATCGAGGATTTTGCGGTCTACGCAACAGAGCTGTACGAACTGCGGGAGGTGGACTACCCTTAGTTGTGAGAGCAGGACCAGCAAGAAAAAACGCTGGCAGGGTCAGCTATTTTGGCCAATGAGAAGGTGGAACCGTCATCCCCAGCAGGTGACCAGCTCACCGCCCTGAATCCGGCCAGGTCTAATGACCACATGACCAGGGCGAAGGTGACCTTTGGGATGATAAAAGCAAAGATGGCGACGCACTTCTTACGGCAAATGGAATTGATGGTCCGGTGGGTAGATGGGCTGCTTTGCTGTCTCAGTGGTAACTAGAAGTAATCAAGTGTACGAAAGGAGAAGAGGAGGTACTGGGCAAGTTAGCGGCCAGCATCACCCAAGGGCAGAAGTGGAGGAAGCACTGATAGCCATAGCGCCTCGGAAACAGCCACAACAATCCATCGTACACCACCACATACAGTGGGACCAACAAAAGAACTGATGGTTCTAAGGTTTAACGGGTCAGCAAGCGTAAAAAAGGGAGTAGGCGCCTGTAGTGCTATCCTATGGAAGCTGCCCGAGTGGAACGTGGACGCAGCTGTTTCGGATTTCACGGCATAACGGTAAATGAGGCAGAATACCGAAGATTGCTGCTTTGCCTCGATCTGCTGACTGGCCGGACGCAGGGGCGTATCATCATATGCGATGATTCCAATCTGGTGATCAGGCAAATCACTGGAGAAATAGTCTGCAAGACCCCCCCCCCGTCTAAGACTTTTGAACGATCGGGTTATGTCCGCCCTGCCGAAATGGCCAGAACATGTATTGTTACATGCCAAACGGGACTGGAATAAGAGTGCAGATCACCTGGCCACGCTGGCTATGCGTGACCAAGTAGGGGTCACGGCTTCTGATCCAGGCTTGTTATCAGATCTGGCAGAGATCAATCGGCTGTCCGAACTTATCCATCCGGCCAAAATGGAGGAGACAACCCGGGTGAACGCCGTCACCCGGTTGCAAAAGCGCCGTTCTCTGGCCGCTGGCTCACCATCTCCGGAAGCAATGAGCAAAGGGAAAGTGCAACAGTTGCAGGCAGAGTGGATTCTCCAAGCGCAAAACGAAGAGGAGTGGATAGTGGATCTCAAAGCATACTTGAAAGGAGAAGTGGAGAAACTAAGTGCCGATTAAGCTAAGGCATGCTTTAAGCTAGCCCCAGATTACGAAGTGGATAAGAACGGGTTGTTGTTTTTCTACCGAGATGCTGACCAGCCCGAAATCGTTAGGGATAAATCCGCCCGGCTGCTCGTACCGACTACCTTGCAAACGGATATCCTCCATCACTATCACGTGAGTTTGGAAGGGAGACATCAAGGCATCGGCCGGTAAAATCAAGGCGTATTTCCACTGGCGAGGTCTCTATCGTAGCCTACAAGCTTATGTGGATGTTGTCCCGATTATGAAACAGGGAAGGACCGGCCGACCATTAGAGGGCGGTCGCCTGGAAATATACAGGTCACCTATCTTTTTCAAGTCATTGCGATGGACTATATCCCATCCTTGCTTAAATCTCGAAATGGATACACAGAGCTGTTGATCTGGACAGATTTGTTTACCGGGCTGGTTTTAGCAAAGGCCAGTTCCACACGTAGCGCGCAGCAGGTTGCTCAAAGTTACGAGGAATGTGTGTTTAGACGTTTCGGAGCAAGCGAGGTCATCCGGTATGATAGGGAACCTGGATTTATTTTTGGCGGACGTATTCCGGCTGAAGAATAATCTTTACGGACTGAAACAGGCTGGACGCCTGTGGCATGGACTTTTGCAGGAAACACTCTTAAAAGTAGAGTTCAAACAGTGTCTCACAGACACATGCATCTTCGTGCGTGAAAACCAAGATGGAACGGTGTTGATTGGAGTTTTCGTTGACGATCTATTGGTAACAAGTATAACAGAAAGCTTTGTTGACGAGTTTTTGTGTATATGCAAGTTTTGGAACCGAAAGACCCAGAAAATGTTGAAAAATTCCAAAGCATGAGAATCGAAGAAGATCCAAATGTGATCTATATGATTGACCAGGAATGTACGATTACAGGAATGTTGGGACGGCGAATGACTGAAGCAAACAGCGTGAGAACGCCGATTGCCGAGGTAAGACTTTGGATAAATTGCTGCCTAATCGTTCTACAACAGGTGGACATACAATTAAAGATTTTCAATCAATTGTGGGCAGCCTGCTTTGGATATCAAGATGTATGCGACCGGATATCACTTTCGCAGTTCAGCAAAAGACAAGGCGCACCCATGCGCTAACACTCTTGGATTTGAAGATGGCAAACGAATTGCCAGATATTTGAAAGGTTCGAAGGAGTTGAAACCGTTGGTGAAACATGATGAAAACTATACCCGTGCGCATAACCTGTTACACGGATGCTGATTTTGCGGCGGATAAAGAAGATAAAACAGCGTGAGCGCGGTGGTGATTTACGCAAATGGAATAAAAATTGGTTGCAACTGTAAAAAAACAAACTTCCGTGGCATTGTCGACAGCCGAGACAGAGTTTGTGGCTGCGACAGTCGGTGGAAAGGGGGGCGTTGGGAATTAAAGAGCTTTTCGAGGAATTGGATTGAAGACCAAGGAGGCGATTGAATTAAAAATTGACAATCAGGCAGCCATAAAGCAGTTGCAGAATGAAGCGAGCGCTGTGAAGGCGAAACACATTGATGGTAAATGAAGTTCATAAATGATTACGCGAATGGTAAAGTGCAGCCGGAGCATGTCGCGAGTCAAGACAGAGTGGCCGACATGTTGACCAAGGCATTGGATGCACGGAGGATGAAAGATTTACGTGACAAGATTGGCTTGAAGTGAACGGATTATTAATCGCTAACATATTAACGGAAGCTATACGACAATGAATATGGAAGTATGTATAATGTATGTGCAAGTAGCGGCCGCGGTACTTTTGGAAGGAGTGTTGGATTTTGAATGTGCTTTCCGATGATTGTGAAAAGGATGAAATTCCAGATTACAAAATTACAGTGTCGTACTTCACACGAAATCCATGTTAGAGGTTAAATTTTCACTTTTCATTTTTTTCACAAAAGACCTCAAGGCGACTTAGGGGTATTCTTAACGGGGTCACGGGTCATGACCCCAAAGAATTCACGGATTCCATTGGTTAATTCAGAGAAGGGGTGGGGGTGCTGTTTTTTTTGGCCGTGACCCGTGACCCCACCGGAGTCTAAATTGTTAATGACAACGTATACACTCTTCCCGGTCACTTGCCGGGGCCGTTTCCGAGCTATTCTTTCGCGCAAGGGCCAATTACAACGTCTAGCCGTCTATACTGGGCATCAGAATTGACACGGCGTAAATAAAAGAGATGTATACTAAAGGGACCACTATGAGTCATGTTTGCTAACTGCAATCACACGTTAGTTGCGTGCATGAAACTTTTATATCAACCAAATGATTTACTGCCTTGCAATTGGAGATCAGACTTAGGTTGTACACTGCGGCTCATAATTCGTGAAACAAAAGTAAAATTGAGATTTCTCGGCCGCTACTAGGCCGATTTAGCTACTGTTTAGATATGTTGTACAGAAAGTAGAGAGAAAGACGAGGTATGTGTAATTAATCGCGATTTCGAGACCGTTCGACGCGCTTACATACAAGGGCCTGTTTGGGGTCCGGCTCATAAATGATGAAACAAAAACCATACAAATTTTAAGTCAAAAAATGAATGTTTTATTTTTTTGAGTGATGGTCACTATTTTTGACTGGATTTTAGTATTCAATTTTCTTACCCTTACTTGCAATGACGTTGAGGCACCGTCCTCGCATTGAAGCAATAAGTCCTTGGAGCGTTGAAAGCTGCAACGAATCCCACGCAGACGAAATTGCAATCTTGAGCTCTGCAACGTTGTCATACTGGCGACCATTTCCGTAGATCTTTTGGCTTAAAATCGCCCATATATTTTCGACCGGATTGAGATCCGGCGAGCGCGCTGGCCAGTCCATGACGTTAATGCCGACATCCTCAAAAAATTCTCTTGTTTCACGTGATACGTGAATTGAAGCATTGTCTTGCTGGAAAGTATACTCCAGTCCGTAGTGGTAGTGCGCGAAAGGGAGCAAATACTTCGAGAGCGTCCACACATAGTCACCTGATCTTTGTTTCCCATTCAGAAAGACAAGCTTGCTCTTTCCACAATGACTAAACGCTCCCCACACCATAACTGATCCCCCTCCTTGTTGGCGTCTTACATACTGGCGCGCCTCGCGCCGCATGTCCTTCCAGTACTTTTTAAATCCATCCGGTCCATCCAGGTTAAATTTCTTTTCATCAGAAAAGATAACGTGCTGCCATTTATCTTCTCCGATGAAAATCATATCATTCGCCCATTTTAAGCGGGCATCGATATGCAGCTTCTTTAAGGGAAGGACTCGGTCCATCTTGGCGTACACGATCCAGTCTATAGCCGCGATGTACCTTTTAACTGTACATACTGATACCGTCAGGTCTAACCTCGCTTTGAGTTGCGAGGCCGAGTACTGACCGGTACTCGCGGTGCGCACAAGCCTGCGAAAATCCCGACGCGAAAGTTTTGGCCGCCGACCACGCTTCTTCTTGGGGCGGGGTGGGCACATCACGCGCGAGACAGTGGCCAGAGAGCAACCAACCATCTTTGCAACCTCTCGCATGACGATGCCGGCCTCACATAGGCCACGAATGCGCCCGCGGTCTTCGGGGGTCAATAGACGACGGTGCATCATAAGAAATTGAATACTAAAATCCAGTCAAAAATAGTGACCATCACTCTAAAAAATAAAACATTCATTTTTTGACTTAAAATTTGTATGGTTTTTGTTTCATCATTTATGAGCCGGACCCCAAACAGGCCCTTGTATGTAAGCGTGTCGAACGGTCTCGAAATCGCGATTAATTACACATACCTCGTTTTTCTCTCTACTTTATGTACAACATATCTAAACAGTAGCTAAATCGGCCTAGTAGCGGACGAGAAATCTCAATTTTACTTTTGTTTCGCGAATTATGAGCCGCAGTGTATGTGCCGATTTCAACACTCTTCATGTTAGGGCTGTCTTTCGTTGTGACTTTCTACACCAATGGGTCATAACCCTCTTAGGAATGCATTTGAAACCCACATCTAGTTTCAAAGCATATGGTCCCGTGACCCGAGGATTGTGACCCCATTAAGAACACTTGGTATAACTGGTACTGACACACCAGTATACACCGACCTCGATTGGTGGAGTGGTTATATCCCTGCCCCCGGAACTGAGTTCCACCGTGGACGAAAATTTAAAGTCGGATAGAGTTGGGGTCCAAAAGTGTAATGAAATGAGGCCCTTACAGCACCGCGCTTGACACGGCTTACACCGCCCACGGGTCAGATGCTCTAAATATCACACCAGCATACTACATTCCGTATACACTCTTTTAACAGTAAGTAAGTGGCAGCGTTATTGCAATTCTAGTCTATTAAATTCGATATATAACATCGCAGATTTTATAGAATGTTTACGTGGAACCAAAATCGAGGGAGGATATAAGCTAGAGGCACAATCAGTGTCCAGTGACTATTTTGCGCGCTCTGGCCTGTACTTTTTGTCGTGTCGTATACCTTTAATTGCGTCATGGCGGACATGAGCCGCCGTAAAGGGAGCGTGCGATCGCAGCCGAGCTATGAGCAGCAGCAGGCGGCAGCGTCTCCGCAGCCGTTATCGGTTTACCAGCGGCAGTTGCAGGTTCAGGCTCAGGCCCAAGTACAGGGTCAGCCAAATCCGTACCAGTATCAGCAGTTTCAGAAGCAGCAACAGCAACAGCAACAAAGCAATACGCCAGGCTTTTACTCCAACAAAACTGGGAACTACCATCGCAGTGCAACGACTAATGTTGCCCGCTCCGGAGCCCCAAAATCCGCCGTGTCTGGAGCCAAGATGGGCATCAAGAGCGGGATGACAGTAGAAGATCTTAAGCGACTCACCCAAAAAAGGATGCAGCAGTCGGCCGCCAGTAATCCAATCACACCCAAGGCCTCTGCTGCAACGGAGAGCTTTTCCTCCTCACGACCAAATACGCCCAAGATTAATATGGCTGTGGTTAATGCCACATCTTCACCGGTAGTGGTGTCTACTCCCCCCGTCATTCCTAAAACCGGTATGTCTGTGCAGGAGTTAAAGCAGCTTACAGCGCTGCGTGTGGCGTCGCAAAATGTACCAGTTCACGCAAGTGAAGTGACCGGTCTTGTGAGTAAAGCTGTACTAAATAACGCAGTCAAGTCACACTACCGTGAAAATTTGCGCAGCGCGATCACACCTGGAAACACACCAAAGCGCTCGCATCATACGCGAAGCAACAGTAGCACACAGTTCAGTTCCGCGCAGTACAGTGGCTTTGATCACGATCTTAGTCATAGTTATGGACCTTTGAGCTCGGATTCAGATGTGGTACCAGTACGTGGACATCGTAGTCGATCACGCAGCTCTCAGCTCCCGACAATTAACGCATCGGTGGAGAATATTACCATGCACTATATGTACACCGGCGATCAGCCTGCTGATAACTATTTTTCTCCTTACGATTTTGGTGGAGCTGGCGGTGGAAATTCGACCACTTCTCAGGAAACAGACCTTGGCCATGGTAGTATCAATGAGGGTTTAACATCTATGCCTAACTCGTCACTTCGAATCCCTCAAGATTCGTTCCCGCCTCCACCGCCGATTGACGAAAATGGTGGATTTGTTTCCGCGGCACTACCGTCGTGGTCTCCTCCTCCAACTCTCACTAAAAAGCTTAACACTTCTGCTAGCAGTGGAGCTACTTTTTACAGCCAGCAAACATCGTACTATAATGTCGCGTCGAAGGATGAGACTGTCTCGGCTGATGATAGTGTCGCCGGCGTAAATCAAGCACAGGATCAAAATTCTGTGTTAGCTCCGCCACCTGGGCTTACAAGACGGCCTTCTATGACGGTGCCTTGGCAAGTAGCTGAGGCTGTGCTAATGACACCACAAACCAATACAGGGCGGAAAAAGTTGGACTTGGATGTCGAGAGCACTTCGAGTGGGCTGAACTCGTCGGCAGCTGAAGCTGCAGCGCAGCTTACCGGCTTATCTTTACAGTCCTCTGCGCGCACTCGAGGTAATACCAACACGCAATCACCACCTCAGCCTTTTCGGACGTCCTCAGCCGGATTGTCAAGCACCCCTACGGTATCCGTTGGTATTTCGCAGTCTGGAGGTATTAGCGCGGCTCGGCGCGGTAGTTTTGGCAACGCTGCTGAGTTTTTCAAGTTTCGTCGTCGAAGCAAAAGTCGCCTTGAACTTGCTCGTGATTTATCTCTCGGTGACAACGGTGAGATGGGAGGATATTCTAGTTATGGTGCAGCTGGTGCAATGCCAGGTATCGCTGAGCGACGCGGTGACGCTGAGGATGGAAATCGTGAGGATTCTGACGCGAGCTCAGCAGTTTCAGCCAATGATGAATCCAGTTCTCAAGGCTACACTGATGAGGATATTGTGCATGTTACTGGTGGCTATGATGATGCTACAGAAATTTCGGGTAGCTTTGTGTCCTTTTACAATGCTTCTCGACAGCAACCAGGTGGTAGTTTTGTACTTCCTCCTCCACCGCCACCGCCAATGGCAGATATTGACGATGATTGTTCTACCACGTCGTCAACTAAAGGCAACGGTTTACCTATGATGAGTCCAAATGGTGCGCGGCTTCGTAAGGTTGCTGAAATGGCCCGCCGTGGAAGCTTGAGCAGTGAGGACAAGACTCGCGCCAAGGATGAAATCATTCAAAGTTCTTTAGGAATAGGTGCGAACAGGGCTGCGCGTTTGCTAGCGACTAAATATGAAGATCGAGGAGACCGTGTGCCCGCCACAGCACCACTGGCGACAGCACCACCCGGTTTCTCCGTTATACCTCGTCTTACGCCAGATGCCTCTGCGAAGAAAATACTCACTCCTGGATCAGGGATTGTGCGGAGCAATGTGGAGTGTACGGGCGCATCTAGCTCATCTTCTACTTCAGCTGCAGCAGCTGCATCGGCGGCATCACTTCCTGATTCACAGCAAACTTGTTGCAGTTCTTTGGAAGAGCGACTTGCTGCCGCAGCTCAGAGAGTTGCGGATTGCGTTGGCAAAGGTGATATGACAGGGTTCCAGCAGGCGATGGACGAGCTGGATTGGCTACGGAATGAAGCGAGCAAGATGATGCGTGGTTGAGCGAATGTTAACGTGAAATGTGAGGTGCGTGAAATAAGCGTAGTAGAGCAGCAGAACGTAACAAAAACGATCAGTGTAGATACCGAAAGAAAAGAGCTTACAGCAGGTCTTCAGGTCCGGCGTACCTACTGAACCAAACATAAGCTTTCGCATTAGAGCAAAATCTTGTACTTCTCCGCTGATGGTACATGGTTAATGGCAAGGCGGCCGTCATAGGACACAGAAGCAAACATCCAGGAATCTCCTCCAGCAGCCCACCGCCCTGCAAACACAGTATTTTCGTGGTCTTCGACTCGCCGAATCAACGTATCCGTCACAGCTGCGCCACTCGCAGCCTCGTCCATTAAATCACGCTCATCCAGCTCAACGAGCGGTGATGACGAGATTGAAGACACTCGCCACAGAGCTGATGTTGCGTCTGAGCCCCCCGAGAGGACAAGCTGGTCGTATTGCGGGTGAAAACGTGTACTCCAGACCCAATGCGAGTGCGCATTGAGCGTCAGTATTGGCTTGCACGCATGGCGCAAGTCCCAAAAGTTGATTTTGCCATCATCTCCACCACTAACAACAGTATATGGCTTGTTTGGGTTAAAGTCAAGCGATAGCGTAGCGCTCAGGTGTGCGTCTACAACACTGACGATATCATGTTTAGCACGGATATCCCACGTTCGCAATGCTCCACCAACAGCAAAGGCTAGTCGTGAAGCGTGGTGCGGGTCCCAGGTTAATGCTTTAGCCCCTCTCTTTGTAGTGTCTGCGAGCATTGATACGTCAATTTCCAATTTTTCCTGTGCTTCCACTGACCCTCCATGTAATTGCCACGTGCGTAATAGTGTCTCATGAGCTGATGCCAACATTGTCGTGTTTGTCGTCGCATTCCATGAAAATCTATACATCCAGACAACTCGCATAAATCAGCTCGATCTTGCAGCCTTTGCAATGCATAATTGAGCGTCCGTGATGCGTACTCAGACACCGGCTGCTTCTGTTCTGGAAACGTCGCCACCAATGTCAGATCCTTAGCTGCAGCAGCAGTAATAGTTTCTGATTCCTCTCGGTCCTCTTCAATGCAACTAGTGGCCTTCTCCGTGTTCCAAAGGAAAGCTTTACTCGGATGACTTCGCTGTTTGCCACATGTAAGCAGCAGATGCGAGTCCTGAGGACTCGGTGCCAGACACAACACCTCCCCAGGGTGGCGAAAAACTTTTCGTGTGAGCACGTGACTGGCGTCGTCATTCACCTCTACTAGAAAGATCTGTAGCGGCAAAACAGTTACAACTTTAGAGTGACTCATAGAGGACCTGGTACTATACCTGGTTTGGCTGATTTAACGTGCTGGTTCCAATAATAAACTGCGCTCGGTCCTTATTCGCCAACACGGGCTCCAATGTCCGGATCTAAACTCATCGAGCATACAAAGCGTTATGTTCGATCTTGATAACTGGAAATGCTAACGCATAATTGTTGACCTTGGTGGCTAAGCTCACACACAAGGCGCCGCCGAACATGTTCAACTTTCAAAATTAGGCTCATTTCCTTTATTTCAAAATTTTGGCAGCTAATTAGACCAATCAAAAGTGAGGAATTTTGGAATTATGGCGATGCTTTGGAAAAACTCTAACCCTCACCCACGGAAAATTTAACCCGTGCCCATTTCCGCACCCATCGCTAATTGACCCTCTGCATATCGGAAGGTGGTTGTGCTACTTATTTGACTTTTGTACGAATGTAGCTACAACTAGTCCCACCAGTAATAAATAGCATAGCAAACCAAGAGCTCATGATCGAGTGTCCTCAAACTTAAATTCGTCCCCAGATAGAATCTCGACATCCGAATCAGGTTCAAGTGCTTCCGTCGACGACCTCCAACAAGCGTCCAGTACAAATTGTACATTGGATTTTATCATCAACACCAATGATTGGGGGCGCAATTTCTTTTTTAAAACCTGCGCCTTTAAAGCGACATCCGCTTCATGGTGTAGTCGCTCTCAGAAATTCCTTCTGAGATGCGAACACCCACGGGGGGCCAGATGACTGACTTTCGGAGGGGGTACTCCGTCCATCCAGGTCATGATCCGATCCGGCATCCGGCCGGCTGGATCGGTCACTTCCATCATGACGACTCGAAGGTTCCATGTTGAAAGCTCACCTTGTGTACCCGTCAGTACTGGCGGTTGCGCTCTCTTGAAGGACCCTAGGGCGAAAAGTTAAAAGTCCGCCAAATAGGGAGACGGGGGTAAGGACTAGTTGTGCACCTGGGTGTAAATCTTCACCGGGGAGCAGGATTGGCGTTGTGGTGAAGTGACTGGGGAACTAACGGGCTAATGAGAAATGAACGCATCCACCCTATTGGTGGAAATGTTGGTCCTAGCCGGCTGCCGGACCGGCCAACATGGGACGTGGGCTAGTAGCTGCTGGATGTATTCTCTGGTGGCAGAAGATTGCCAGGCACGGAATCGAGCCAGGTGGGTGTGATATCAAGGGACTTGTAACCGGGTTAGCCTGAGGTGGATCGAATCCGATAGTGGATGACCGAGGGACGGATGGTTTGAAAGATGTCCGTGCCTGAAGATGGCAGGGCCTTTGTGGAAGGCGGAGGGGACGCCGGATGTGGAAGCTAAGCTGCTCAGGAAGAGCTGACGCCAGCGGCTAAGTGGGCCTAGATGGATAGCTATCCAGGTGGAGCCGGATGGGTTTGGTGTACGTTACACCAAAGAGCCTCCAGGCGAGCCGGATGGTTTTGGCGTACAGTACACCAAAGAGCACCGGCTGGTTTTGGTGTACGCCACACAAAAGAGATCCGGGTGGAGCTGACTGGGCTATTTCAGGTAAGACACATAACTATCCAGCCGGGCTATTTGGGGTAGGTTACACAAAAGGGAGTATTGGACATAGGGATAAAAATCAGTATACGTTTCGCTTTCTTAGACACAAGTCGCTTTTATTGGTTCACAGCAGAGGGCTAACAAGGTCCCCTCTTGCTGCTATTGGTTTGCCCGGGGAAGGTTAAGGTAACCCACCGGAAGTCCCCTGACCGGAAGTCGCGGCGTTTCATACACTCACCTCAAGTCGCCCGTGTTTTGAACACGGTATATTAAGTATTGGGAAGTGGTAACATTTGGCCTTCTGTGGAAGATTGTGGAGTTATATTTGGATTCCCCTTTACGTACACGTTTGGATTTATCTCTTTTTTTTATCATTGGTTCAGCTGGCCGATCGATTATTCTCGGTCCAGCCGTGCAGTATACAAAGTTTAAGTATATTGCCCATCCTGCTCCCCGGTGACGATTTCCGCCCAGGAGCTAGCCCTAGTCCTAGCCCTCATCTCCCTATTCGACGGACTTTTAACCTTTCACCCTAGGGTCCTTCAAGAGAGCGCAACCGCCAGTGCTGACGTGTACACAAGGGTAGCTTTTCGAACATGGATCATCCAAGTTATCACGACCAAGGTGATGGAAGTGACCGATCCAGCCGGCCGGATGCCGGATCGGATCATGACTCGGATGGACGGAGTACCCCCTCCGACAGTCAGTCGTCTGGCCCCCCCGTGGGTGTTCGCGTCTCAGGAAGATTTTCTGAGAGCGACTACACCACAATGGTGCGCGTGCCCGGATCTCTTAGTGACCCTGGATATCACCGCGAGTCCCTAGTGGGCGAAAGACCTAAACCTGTCAAATTCGTTGAAGAGTTGTGTCGGGTGCATTGGGGGAAGGCATATCGCCCCCAATGCTGCTGAAGATGGAAGGATGCGATGGTCGACTCGGATTGGGGGAGTACGAGGTCGACACATTAAAGAAGAAGTTACTCCCCTGGAGGCTCCTACTGGAGCTGGACCGGATTACGGTACTTGACCGGATTACGGTACTAGTCACTATAGTGCCGGCCGCTATGCCCCAGCTGGAGCCGGATCAGATTATGGTTACGACCATGATCCTAACAAACAAATGCATCTTATGAATATCAAAGAAGAAAATAATTAAGAAAGAAGAATCGAAGGCTGGATACGACCAGAGTGGGAAGCTGGCTGGATCAGGATCAAGTCACGATCTAGGTCACCTACCCCTAAAAAGGCAGGATTGGCAAGAGCCGTATTGTCAAACCCGCAAAGATAGGCCTCGTTTCGAAGAAGATGAATAAAGCTGGATGGCCTATCACAGAAGGTTACGGATACCGATCTGGAGCGTGCCCGCCATCTTCGCGAGTTGTGGCAGTTCTTGCGGACTGATGGGTTCCTGAAGATAACACGACCGAATATCTTGGGCGGATTAAATGGTCCCGTCTCTCCCCCATCCCTCTGTGGTGTAGTCGCTCTCAGAAAATCTTCCTGAGACGCGAACACCCACGGGGGTCCCAGACGACTGACTACCGGAGGGGGTACTCCGTCCATCCGAGTCATGATCCGATCCGGCTTGAGGCCGGCTGGATCGGTCGCTTCCATCCGCTTGATCGCGACTGCTCGAATGTTGCATGTTAAAAGCTCACCTTGTGTACCCGTCAGTACTGGGTGGTTAGCTCTCTTGATGGACCCTAGGGCGAAAAGTGTAAATCTCGTCCAATAGGGAGATGAAGTGTAGGACTAGGGGTAGCTCCTGGGCGGAAATCGTCACCGGGGAGCTCGTTGGGTAATATACTTGAACTTTGTATAGTGCCGGCTGGGCCGAGAATAGTCGATCGGCCAGCTAAACCAATAGGACACTTGAAGTTTGTATAGTACCGGCTGGACCGAGAATAATCGATCGGCCAGCTAAACCAATAACAATGAAGGGCGAATCCAAATGTGTATCCACAGAAGGCCAAATGTCACCACTTCCCAATACTTAATACCGTGTTCAAAACACGGGCGACTTGAGGTGAGTATACGAAGTCGCCGCGACTCCCGGTCAGGGGACTTCCGGTGGGTTAACTTAACCTTCCCCGGGCAAACCAATAACAGCAAGAGGGGACCTTGTTAGCCCTCTGCCGTGAACCAATAAAAGCGACTTGCGTCTAAGAAAGCGAAACGTATACTGATTTATCCTATGTCCAATACTCCCTTTGTGTAACCTACCTCAAATAACACGCCTGACCAGTCATGTATCTTACCCACGCAACCCGGCTAACTCCGACTCTGTGTACCGGTACGGCCGGTACACCAACCCCAAATGGTACCAACCCGGCCGGTACACTGAACCCATATGGTACCAGTCCGAATGGTACATGTACCCGACCGGCTCGGCCGGATAGCCACCCATCCGCGCCCCTCGGCCGCTGACGCTAGCAGTCCCTTGGCAGCCCTTCCTACGATCCCCGTGCATACTCTTTCCACTAGAACAATCCTCTTCTTCCGGGCTCCTTCCACTCCATCCTTACGAACAGTCCGCCATCTTGGCCGTCCGCCATCCGCGCCTCGGCCGTCCAACCTCCATAGTCCTTCCGTCTGCTCAGCTCATTTATCCGACTATCCTCGCCCGCCGACTTGGTTTCCAGCCAGGCACCGCCCGACCGCCTACCAGGGTGCCGGGCAGTCCCAAATTACATCTTATTCCTGGCCGGTCTGGGCATCCGGCTTAGGGTAACATTTCGGCCAATCCGGTGCGAGCATCCATCATCACTAGTCCGTTAACTTCTGGAGCACTTCACCACAGCCGCCCCTGAGCCTTGTCGCAGCCGCACAACGGTTGAGGCACGCGCTCATCACATTTCCCACACTTCGATTTTCAACGCCTCTATGTCTGATCGTAACGACGCCCCCATTGCTCCTGTGCCGGGCCACTCCCCAGTCAATACCCAGCTATCGGCCGTAGGACCGGATGCTCATCAGGCCGGCCCAGAGCATCGCCCCGGGCAACCTGACCTGGCCGCTCTGCAAGCTCAAGTCGCTGCGTTGACCGCTCGCGTGGCCAATCTAGAGCAAGCGAACACCGATTTAGCTGCGACCGCCCGGCTGGCTAGCCAGCAAGCAGACGAATCTCGGGTCCGGGAAGTCTTAGCGACTTTTCAGTCTCGCGACCGGATTGGCCAGCTGGAAAACGAGAACGCCGACCTTCTCCAAGCGAGAGATCGCCTCCGGAAGCAGTCGGACTCACAGCGTGTCCAAAACCAGAAAGTCATGGCTGCTTTGAAAATCCAAAGTAAGTACCTTCCGCTTGTTCTGGTTCGCCTCCCACTCATTCACTCCGTGTATGCTCTTAGACCAAAACGTCATGAACCTCCGTGTCTTGATGATCGAGTCTTTCCAGACTGCGCGTGAGTTGACGACGCGCTACGACGGCTATATCAAGCTCTCCCAACGGTTGGAAGGTGCGCAGCAGGAACTGGGCAAGTTGGAGGTTCGCCGGATCCGTCTTGCTAAGAAGCTAACCAAGTACCAGAAGGCGCTATACCAATCGGCCGATGCATCGGCCGACCTTAAGCGCCGGGTCCGGGAGCTTGAGGCCGCATACGCTGAAACCCAATCGGGAGTGTGTGACGCCCGGGAGGCATTCACTCGGCTTGCGGAAGAGCGTGCGGATTGCTTTTCTTCTCTCCAGGAAGATCGGGCTCGTCTAGCAGCTTCGGCATCCCGGGTGAGAGGTCTCATGAAGGGTCCTGCTCCCATCCGGGAGGCTATCAGGCACCTCCTTGAATTGGCCTGTCCGCGGGACCCTGGTCAGGCCGCTTCCGCCACGCCCCTTCTTCCGTCAGCTGCTAATTCCGCCGCGGCCGTTCAGACATCTGACGCGGGAACTCCCGCCCCCGGTCCAGCGACTGGTGATACGGGAAAAGTTTCTCGCTTACGGATTTGGAATACTACCCAGGACCCTAACCCGCCGCCAGCGCCAGTCAACCAGCAGGCGGCTTCTCCCCTGTCCACTGAAGATCCGCCTGGGCACAAAGGCAAGCGCCGATCCAGTCGGGTTGCGTCGTTTCAAGGCCCCGTGGCAGCCAAACGGCCCAAACGGTCCGCCGCGCCGGTGAGCGCGGCTCTAGTCCATGGGGAGAGCGGGCCGGGTCCTAGGCCCACTTCGATGTCGGCTCCACCGGCTTCAGGAAAGTCCCCCCGTCGTTCTCGCGCTGCCAGATCTTCGTCGAAGGCTCCGACTACTCCGGCTCTCCTTGGCGTTTCCCCTCATGACCCCCAAGGCCCATCCACCGCCTCTCCTGATGGAGGAGAAGCGTCTGGCCTATCGGGGTTGGATTCTGATGAGGCTACCACCGAGGACCTCGAGGAATTACCTTCCCCAGACCCCTTCGCCTTCGACGAGAACGAGTCCAAGGAATCCTCGGAGGAGTCTCCTCCGTTGTGGATTCCCCGCCGGAAGGTCATGACGGCCCTCGAACTGGCCGCGGCGGTCCCTTGGTCAAAGGTGCAGTTGGAAGGTCTGCGTATCCAAGACCTCACTGGCGCCTTGGTCACCAAGTCGTTGACTCGTCCGCCGCTGTGGATATTCCCACCGGCCCTCGCCGTGCCCAAGGCCGAGGACTGGAATGCCAAGCTTGTGGCGATTGGGCCGCTGAACGCAATTCTGTCACAGGAACCTTGGGCCATACTGGCGACAGAGATGCCGGACATCGGCCTGCCTCGTGCTGGCTGGTTCGCGGAATTGCGGGAAGTCTGCAAGGAGTACCTCTCCCGGCATGGACAATCCATCTGGGAGTCAACTCATCACCTTTGCATTTCTGTTGCCGCCGGGCGCGAATCTCCCGAGCTAGCCAAGTACTGGATCGACCGCAAGAACCGTCGCAAACGCGCGACTGAAGGCTGGGCTAAGGTCTGCAATTTCGTGGTCGATGGAATCCAACGCGGCCACTGCGACCTGGACATTTTCCTCCACCCGATCATGCTACATCTGGCCAACCGCCGCGTGGAGAAGAGCGGGATCTCGGCCGAAGGCGGGACTTGGTATCCAGGTTTGGGCAAGTGTCAGGCTCCCACTCTCCAAGCTTCTCTCGATGCGCTCGACCAACAAGATCCATGGCGTAACCAGTTTCGGCAGGATCCCGATCGTCACCCTGGCCACCGCGTACCCCGACTCCGGAACAAGTTTCGCTGAGCTTCGTCAAGGGTGTCCCACGAGGCTAGCCTTGCATACATCGTCTTCTTTATTTGTTACTGGCTGTTAACCTCGATAATACACTTTCTTTCCATTTTTTACGTAAGAAACCGCTTGCTCATCTTCTTCGTCTGACTTCTCCCATCCGGCACCATACTGATTCGAAGACAACTCCGGAAAACCATTCCATCCGGCACCATACTGAATCGGAGACAACTCCGGAAAACCACTCCATCCGGCACCATACTGAATCGAAGACAACTCCGGAAAACCACTCCATCCGGCACCATACTGAATCGAAGACAACTCCGGAAAACCATTCCATCCGGCACCATACTGAATCGAAGACAACCCCGGAAAACCATTCCATCCGGCACCATACTGAATCGAAGAGAACTCCGGAAAACCCTTCCATCCGGCACCATACTGATTCGAAGATAACTCCGAAACAAAGACCGATCGGACCCGACTAGCTCCATCCACCGATTACTCGGCTGAGTGGTGTTATCTGGTCCGGCCGTGCCTGTTGCCCTGGGGCTGGGTGGACTAGTTCTCTGTCCCACCTTCTTCGTGGGTCTGCATAACCCCGAAGCGATTCCGGCTAGTCCGCCGGCGGTCGAACTCCCTCATTAGAGCTCCGCAATTTAAATCTAGCTCGTCCACCCACGACTGCTCCTCGCAATTTTTCCACTGCACGAGAAACTCCCTGTGAATCCGCCCAAACCGGGTTTTCCGTCCGTTCCGGACGTCCAAAATTTCTTCTACCTCGTACTCGTCCGGGTCTAACGGCTTGTCCCAACTGTCTTCCGGCAGCAGAGCTTCATCGAAATCTAACCGGTCATTTTCCCCTGCAAGGCGTATATTCGGGCGGTCCGGGAAGTGCTTCGCCAACTTCAACTTGGAGACATGTACTATCGGGAAAACGCTGTATTCCGTACCGGCCGTGACCAGCTTAACTGCATGATCCCCGACCAGTTCTGCCACTCGGAAGGGGCCATGCCACATATGCGCCAGCTTCCGCGCATAGCCTTCCTTGACCCGATCCAGATACAGCCACACCCGGGAGCCGGGCTCAATGCCGTGTTCTCCGGCGCGGTCGTTTTTTGGTCGGCGCGATCCTTGATTGCTTGTCGGAGACGTTCGTTTACTTGTTCCCTCGCCAGTGAGTAGTGGCGCTGCACTCCCATCCTCCAGCGGCGAGCGTCTCTGTCCCGGCTTCTGGTGCACCCTATTGGTATGGCGGCTTCCAAAGTGGATCGGGGATCCCATCCGTAAGCCAGATAAAAAGGGGTGTCGCCCCTTACCCGGTCGTACGACGAGTTGAGAGCAAAAACCAGTCTCTCGGCATATTCGTCCCAGTCGCATTGGTCCGCCTCCACCACGTACATCTTTAGGGCTCTGGTTAGGGTCTGGACCATCCTTTCAGCCTTTCCATTCGCCTGCGGGCGGTAAGCCATAGTGGCGCTCTGCTTCTGTCCTAGGATTTTATTGAAAGCTCGGAATACGTCTGCCATAAATCCGGGCTCCCTATCGTGCCGGATGACCTCGCTCGCCCCGAAACGCCTGAACACACATTCTTCGTAACTTTGTGCAACCTGTTGGGCGGTACGGGTGGAACTAGCCTTTGCTATAACCAGCCCGGTAAACAAATCCGTCCAGATCAGCAGCTCCGTATACCCATTTCGAGATTTGGGTAAGGACGGGATATGGTCCATCGCGATGACTTGAAACGGATAAGTGGCCTGTATGTTTCCAGGCGACCGTCCTCTGATGGTCGGCCGGCCTTTCCCGGTTTCGCAATCTGGACAGCTCCCCACGTAGGCCTGAACGCTACGGTAAAGCCCCCGCCAGTGGAAATGTGTTTTGACCTTGTGATATGTCCGGCCGATGCCCTGATGCCCCCCTTCCAAGCTCACATGGTAGTGATGGAGAATATCCGGCTGTAGAGTAGCGGGTATGACTAGCCGAGCTGATCTATCTCTCTCGATCTCCGGCTGGTCGGCGTCTCGATAGAAGAACAGCAGCCCGTTTTCGTCCACTTCGTAATCCGGGGCCAACTTGAAACATTCCTTAGCTTGTTCGGCGGTCAGTTTATTCACTTCTCC
>MIQA02023742.1:6063-41647 GCA_001887855.2 Sclerospora graminicola
AGCAACATCTTCCCGCCCTCTTTTAGACACTGCTTCCGCAGCGTCTACTACGAGAGACAATGGGTCACTCGGCTTACTCTTTCTCTACGACGCTACACTAGTAGCGTCGGCATTCGATGATGACACCTCTGCACTTGATGCAGAGGTGGGAGCTGCTTTAGCAGTATCGGCAGGGCCCTTAAGAGCGCCGCCGCGTTTCACGACAATTTGTTTTCTTTTGGTCGTTGATAGTTAATAACAAAATGTTATGACCAACAAGTGCCACCATTCGATTGGCCAATATTACTTTATATTATTGGCCAACCACCTTCAGTGGGGGGTGATGTAATGGGGTGCCATTACATAAGTGATATTTAAGATGAAATATCTCAGTTCAATTTCAGACTTAATGTCTGAAATGCGAATATTGGATTATAAGTTGTTATAATTCATCTGAACAGATTCTGATACAATTATCGAATCTAGCAAGTAATCTAATGATAAAGATATCATTTAGATCAGCTTTATACTACATGTTTGTATGATTAGTTTAGATTTAATTATAGTTATTAACTCTAAACCACTCATAATATATTCACTCTTAAACTTATCTTCTTCTAGACACGTGGCCTTAGGTTTATATATATTGAATATAAGTGTATATAAGAAGATTAATTAATAAATTAATTAGTCTATTCTAAGTTTATCTAAGGTAAACTAAGGAGGACCAAATTTACATTTGGTCCTACTCAATTGCACGCTTCCTCACTGCAATTCTTACAGTGTAAGCCGTGTAACAGTTAGCCTGTTACACGGGTGATCTGGATATCCTAAATGAAAACAGAAAAAGAGTGTTTCGAATACGGACGGAATAGATGATAGGCTGCCAAGGAATATAATCTGTAACGCCGAGTTAGATTTTGACCAGCACGCAATTAGTAATACACAGGCTAGTTGCAGCTCTTGATTGTGCCTAAATATACATTGGTACAATTTATTGCCAGTCATCAAAGACTTTTAAAACAAGTGTTCAATGGTTATGCATCAGCTAAGTTTTCTTGACCTATATCTTTTTCTTATATCTTTCGAATTAAGCAAGAGCGTCTTCAAAATCATAGATATTAGCGGAAGGAGACCCACGCCTTGAATAAAGCTCTTCAAAGCTATGACTTCATTCTTTACTATAGATCCGTACTATACAATTTGAGGTTTGACACAGTGTATAATACAGTATTAATACAAAATTACCGTAAAAGTCGGGTTAAGTGGGACACACGGATCAAGTTGGACGCGACAATTTGTATTGTTGGTAATTCACCGGTCATCTGGTTTTGTGATAGTCCACAAAATGTCCTATCATAGGACATGTTGTGGTGCCTTTTACTGCCGTAGTAACCCATTAGAACGGATAAAAAGAAGAGAGGGAAGCCCATCCATCGACAAAAAGAGGATAAAGGACATGCATGTTAGCGGAGGCAGTTCAGTTGTGGTGAAATTGTGAGTAGAAAAAGGTTATCAGTACAAATATGCATACAAAAATATATAATGTTGTTTGAATGAAGTGATTTGTCCTTCCTAAGTAGAATTAAAGTGTTGTTTAAAGTAGTGAGTGATATCAAACAGATGAAATGATAAACACATATATATGTGTTTATCATTTCATCTTACCTCTTGTAATACTTCGGCTTAATACTCTATAAAAGCTATTTCTACGCTAGTTTAGGGTGTCCTAAGGGTGTAGAATGGGTTTACACTTCAAACCTTACAGTCGATTCCTGTCTATCTAGCACGAAAAGAAAAAAAAAACGTTAAATACGTATGTATTTTAAATACGTCTGTATAATACAGTGTATTATACAGATGTTTGATACATACGGATCTATATTCTTTACGGTACGCTGTACCTACGTTATGGTACAGCGGTGTGCACCTAGTGGCTCCCTTAAATAAAAAGTCCCTCGGATATATATGAATATATATCCAAGACACGTAGCTGCAAGACAGTAAGTTTAAGAGTGAATATATTGTTAGTGGTTTAGAGCTAACTACTATACTTAGATCTAGACTAATTATATAAACATGTAATATAAAACTGATCTAATAATACTCTTGTTATAAGATCTCTTCTTAGATTCGATATTTGGATCTGAATTTGTTTCTCAGGGTGGATTATAATAACTTAATCCAATATGAACTGTGATATTTCAACTTAAATATCACTGATATAATGGTGAATCTGAACTGCATCTGTAGAGTTCGGTCATGTAAACTTTCAAAAAACTGTTTTATGTGATCATACAGCGCCGAAGAGTCGCCCTTCCAACGGAAACTAATCCCTGCTCTTGATTCAGCTGCATTTAGCCGGTACAAATAGTTGGATGCAAGTTTGTCACGTTTTTGCGTCAATTTGTAATTGTCGGACCAGGAGGGGTCTTGTCCAAGCTGTACGTCTTCCTGATACTTTTTAGTAACAAGGTCCAGTCATACTTGATGCTATTATCCAATTGTTTGTACCACCACTTAGCCGGATTGATAATATTGTCCACAAACATCTCCAATCGCTGCGTGGCGTCCCAGCCAGATATATTTGCAACGTGTAGGAACTTTGAAAGCCATGCTCATGCCCCTACACCCCTCCTTTGTCGCCTTCAAACGTTTTATTGGACAAATATTGCAACACAGTTGCCACAGGGCGTCCAGCCCCTTGCCACGTCGTTCCTTCTCGGGCCGTAAACTCAATATCGACTTCCTCTTCTGATTCTTTGCTAGCACAAGAGCGTTTGAACTGCTTTCAAGTGGAAGCTCGCACTGTAGGAAGAGTGTTCCCTGTTGCCAACGTGGAAGATACATTTGCCAACTGCTCAAAGCTTAAGTGACCGTCCTTCATTAGGTTCATCAACGATTCCACTACCGGATCATCTGACCGGTTACTGGGGGCAGCTGACATGATATCATCTTCATCCGAAGAGAACTCGAGCTTCTTCGTGACTCTGCTCTTTGATGGTTTAATCTTCAATATACCTTCAATACCTTCTTGATTCCACTCGACATATTCGTGCACTAACATGTTTAAAGCCGGTGGTCTCGAACCTTTTTGAGCTGTATGTTCAACATCCGCCACCACTCGATATGTAGGAGTAATTGTACTATCCAGACCTTCATTCCGATAGTTCAGTATAAAGGTTTCCCACGAATTTTCCGCTAGTAAAAATGAACCCACAAGTCCTATATCGTGCGCTGTGCGTTCAGGGTTTAGACCGTAGATGTCTTCAAAACTTTCTCTTCGACACGCCTCGTATCCACACTTGTGTAGTAACCCCTCGATACTTTCAATTGATTCTTCTAGAGTTGCAAATGTAACGATGTCGGTATTCATATGAAATCCAGGTTTTCCCTCTCGTATCTTGCGTATTTTGTAGAGGGAAAACCAAAATGTAGAATCCCCAGGCATCTTGAGGATGTGTCTCTGATATCTTGTCATTTTCGCGCATGCTTCAGAAAATATATACGTCCTTTTGGGGTCATCTTGTGAGAACTGTAATTGAAAACGATATTGGGGCTGTCCATATACTGTGACTGCCCCTTCTCCAAAATATTCTGCACGTCTTTTATACATTTCTTCGGTGTACACTTGTCGTCTCTAAGTCCTGGGTCGCGGTACCATGTCGTAGAGTGACTTAAATTCACACATTTACTCCAAAAACAAACGAATCTCTTAAACGTTTTATCTAAACACATTATAAGCCAATTGTACGCTTAAAGTGAAGAAATGACCAAAGTAGCCCTTCGGTCAGTCTTATCGGAGATACGACGTTGGCTTGCATAAACGGCGAGTGTTTTTTGGTGTTCGGTTTTTTAAATCGGTCTTGTGTGTAAAGTTTGGTGTCCGTCGAGCAACTTGGTTACGAGTAGTCAGCGCTTGCAAAAGGGGGAAAGCTTTTATATTTAGAAGAGAGATATAGAAGTACCTCTACCAGGCTACTCCATATCACTACTTCCTACTTATGTAGTCCTTCTTATATATTCCTACTTATGTATTCTTACTTACGGCTACTCCGTTTTAATTCTTATTTCCACCAATCCGAAAATAGCACTTCCATAGAGTGAAAAATTATTCACTCTATCACAATTGTGAGAACACAGGTCACACGCTTCGGTTATTGCAATCGGCCGGAGGAGTGTATTGGAAGCTATGTGAGCCAATACCGATAACAAACGATAAGACGTTTCCGTTTCTCTTGTCGATAGTGGTCTGTTATCCGCATCCGAATATGCTGGCCGCTACAACAACGAACGGCCTTCTGGGGGATCACTAGGGCAGTCAGAAAATGCTTCAAGAAATGTTATAGCCTTAACATTGTAGCTAGACTCCAGGATGTTCTTCAGAATTCGGATAAACAGAGGCATGGAGGTAGATGGTGGGAGCATATACAAGATCAATCACCACAAAAGATATGGAAGCTTAAAAATCTGTTAACTGATAATCGGTTGTGGGTCCAGTATAGGCTCTCACGATGTTCTTCAGAATTCGGATAAACAGAGGCATGGAGGTAGATGGTGGGAGCATATACAAGATCAATCACCACAAAAGATATGGAAGCTTAAAAATCTGTTAACTGATAATCGGTTGTGGGTCCAGTATAGGCTCTCAGCCCTGCAGCTTAACACATTTTATCAGAGATCAGGAACCAGTAATTCTTGCCCAATGAATTACGGAGTACCAGTACAAGAATGGACATGAAAGACATCTTTTGGAGTTGGCGGAATGCGCAGCTTCTGTGGGTCAAATGGGCGAGTCATTGGAGTGGTGAGGACGTTCAAGAAAGTGACCTAGAGCATTTTAAGGCAAGTAACGTAACCTGATCTGCTTTTGACCTGGGAGATCATATAACAGAGACAATGATGGACCGGCATGGAACCTCGAGAACAGATTGACGAAAACAATTTCGCCGACGTTTTTGGTGAGGAGGTTGTAGCATTTGTAAGACTTGGTTATGGCAAGTAAGGAACAAGATCATCTTTGAAGGTTGGACGCAGACACCAGCGGACACAGTCGCATTTATTTGGACTCAAGTGCGGGCCCAACTAGATACTGTGTCAACGTATGAACGTCAAGGTACGACCACATGAGAAGGCGGGATGAGACTGCATATGTGTATCCAGTGCGTGTTCGACACAATTCCAGCACCGCTACACCAATCGAGAAGATTTCGAACATCTGTATCCAAGAGAACCCATACTACATCTGAGCCGACGTTCGTCTCCCGGGTTAGATCTTACCTAGTAGCTAATAGTTAACCACTAATTGGACTTCCTTTATGATTATTATTACCACGCGTTACAAGGAAAAGGTACGTAGGGAGTGAGTAATGTAGGAGAGTAGCCACGTCGTAGATCCCATCGCAAAGATAATAAAACATTTCTAAGAAGCCAATTCTGCCCAACGCATTGCATAGGCCTGTGTATTCGTGAATATGGAATGCTTAAAATGAAACTCATCTTCTTGCCGCTCGCACTGGGAACGTATCGATGTGACTTACTTTTCGTGGATGAAACACTTGGAGGGTTTCTCGGTCAAGTGCAGGTCGTGGCTACGCCTTCTTCAAGTCTCGAGACGTTAGAGATGGAATGGGACGAGCACAAGGCCTTTTGTTCGCGAACTAACGATACCAGTTTCAAATATGCTCAGTATGCTCAGTTGGAGAGCATGATACCAAGCTACGAGACGGACTAAAACAATGCCAAGAAAACCATCACACGAGTTTTCACATCAACTTGAACTCGCCGTATGTGACGACAAAGATCCCGGAAGTGACTCTATCTACTGGAAAAGAGTGATCCGGTGACTCGAGTACAAATGGTGTAAGAGCACGTTTTGGACCTTCTCGCTCGGCTTCTCCTGGTTTTAACAGTATTTCAATTGAATTTCACTTGCAAAGCCCAGCTTCTTGCACGCGACAGCTTGTCTAACTGTCAGAGTAGAAGAAAATGTGTGATCTTTAATCGAGGCCATGTGTAATCCTGATCAAGCTGCTAGACCTGACATTAATTTTAGCTGCATGCCCCAGCTAAAGAGGAGCGCGAGCGTGATGAAGATGATAAAAACTTTGAAGACACTGCGATGCCTGGGTTGCCGTTACATCGAGTTTCAAGAGCAAATAAGGCACGTGCGGCAACATCTCCGTTTCGATGACACTATTGGAATTTTGTGTCAATAGATTAACTGGAAGCAGTTCCGTTCTTGACAGAGACACATGGTCTTCAAGAGCAAATTTCTGATGGAGAATACTTCTGTTTCCTGCTGGCCAAAAATGCCGCTACTTATCCGATGAGGTTTATCCCCTTACGAATTCACAAACGTTGGTGTTAGCAAACATTCTTCCAACAAGAGCGTCCAGATAAAAAAAATCAACAGTGATAATTTGATGTTGTAAATTGTAGTCTATTTAGTCTTAATTACTATTAGCTACTATAAATGTATGAACTGCCTGTGTGATAGTCTCTTTACCCTCCGTCGCCCGCGAGATATTCAGGAGTTATTGCGGTCTGACGTGGGTTGAGATTTCCATCAATATCCAACATACATTCCAGGCAAATCTGGAGATGCATACCTTGAATCCGTAGATCTGCCCTGCGTTTCTTAAGCTCGCTACTGCTCTAATTTGCTCCATCGTTCTTGTCCATATGAACTTAGTATATTTAAATTTATTACATTATTGCTGTTGAAACACCACTAAGTTCCGCACACACCATATCCAAGCCATGTCGATTGAGCATATCGCCCACCCCAATCGAGGAGCTTGGTTCAGACACTCATCTGCTTGTTTGTCACATCGGTTAGTTACCCGTAACCTGAATTTTAATGATACCGGTGGTGCGCTCCGTTGAGCAATAGTTTGCTTAAAAGACAAGACCGTAGCCTCCGGTACTCCCGAGCGTGCCAATAACTGATAAGACGGGTCCAAAAGGATATGGCCCGCTTACACCCCCACACAGTATGTGTGACCCCTTACCCCTCTGATTTGCACTCCTTATCGAGTCGGCAGGTGTTATCGGCTGCATACCCTGGGTAGTAGACATTCAACTGGTGTGTTGCCGCTCTATAGACCACCCATATATGGTAATCTGTTAACATATTTCCATGATACCATAACCCCTGTATTAATTGGACTTGGGCGTCCCGTCCCCATGCCTCTCGTTCGTTTTTCTTCTTCCAGCACGTCAAAACTCCATGTAACGATTTAGAGATGTACTTATAATACAAGTCTTTAATTAATTTCCGTAGCCAATGTTGCATGGTCCTTGAACCCATGCGTTCTTTAATTCTCCAAGCAAAACCATGTACCTGCGGGTTTGCCGTGAAAATCACCTGAATTACCCCGTCTGTACGACTCCCGTTTCACGAAAAGATTCAACTGCCCATACAAAACCATCTGGTTGTTTCGTACATCTCCAGGTGTCTCCCGTTATCAAATCTCGCCCGTGGATCGTGCCGTCTCCACTTTTTTTCCAAAAGACCTGTCGTTACTTCACTGGACTTGATGTTTACTGAAGCGGCGGGTCCTGGCCGATGAATTGTCCCACTAATATCCGTGGTGAACATAAAATCAGCGTTGCCAGTCATTGTTACACCTTTGCCTTAGTGTGCTCATCTTCTCCCAACATTTGGGCTTCCCATGAAAATGTTTTCAGTCTTGTGCATCAAATCCGCAGTTCTTTTATTGAGACCTTCGCAATTCGATCAAATTTCCTTAAAAGAAATTGGAGCTTGTGTCGGTTCCAAAATCCATGGATTGTTCCACCAATGATATGTCCCCCAGAATGCTTTAATCTCTGCCGGTATGACGTCATAAGCTTAGTCTATTGACGGTACCGCGATGAATCACATTTTCGTTAAATTTCCTCGTGGATGGCGATAAGAAAGGACTGTTTCCGGTTATGCGAAAGAAATCATTGTAAATTCTCTAGGTCAACGTATACTTGGTTCTTGAATCGATCATCCAACAAGCAGCTTCTTTAACAAACTGGGTGTGTATCGTCAGGGGGTATATATTAAGCCAATACCACCTGCGTCTTTAGGGCTGTAAACTAATGCTGGCGAAATTTTATATCTGATCTTCCCGTTTTCACTCTTCGGATTCCAGACGAACCGCTTTTGGAAGCCTAGTAATTGCCGTTGCCTTCCAGGGTTAGGTGGGTATTACTTCGCTGTAAACAATATAGCTGGTAAAGTTATTGCGTTGAAGCGTTGAACCCGCTCCAGCACCGAAGTACCACATGTTGCTGCAGTTATCAGCCTTCGCTGGATCGCCTTCAGCTTATGTGCCCCGTTTCTTTCACCTAAATTGTCTGCTCCTATTTCATACCCAAGGCATCTCGTAGAGTGATTCATCTGTAAAACGGGTATTCATCGCCAGTATTCGTGCGTGCCTGCTGCATTTAAGAATACGTGTACACATTTCTGAGGTTGCCTTCGTAGCCCAGATATGTCCCCAAATGTTTTGACCAGTTGTTATGCTTTTCCGACTTGTCCGGTTCGCTTAAGAAAAATTGTTGAGTCGTCGACGAAGGCCGAAAAAGGTGTTTCTAGGATTCTGTGCCTGTGCTAATAGTAACTCCTTTCAGTGTTTTCTCCATATGTAAAGCTATTCTAAGATGTTCCACAGACAAAAAATGAAGAGTAATGGGGCTAAGGGGCACCCCTGACGGATCTCCGAGCTAGCTCTCATTTCCTTAGATAATTCTCCATTGACCAAAAATGGTGCTGTCGTCTGATAATGTAACGTCTCCATTGACCCCAGAAATGATGTCGAGAATCCAAAATTTCATAAAACTTGCAACAAATAGGCTCGATTAACCGTGTCGTAAGCCTTCGCGAAATCGGGTAACAAGACACTCTAACTTTTTTCTGCTGCAACAACCGGTTTTGCCTTGTTTTAGAATTGCCATCATGATCATCACTGAAATATCCATTCGTCTGCAGTGGATAAATCTTTGTGCGATTCACCAACGAGGCGTACCAAAAAACTTTGCAAACGTGTTGCTAGAATCTTAGTAAAAAAATTATAACCAGTTTGTAGTAAAGATATTGGCCTGTAATCCATAGCTTTGTCAGAATACCCTTTCTTACGCTGGGGATTATGAGCGCTTTGAAGAAAGAGGTAGGCGGGTGGCCTCCTTTCATGACATCATTGAAGACTGTTTTTAAGTCATCCATCATATCCTCCACAAAGTCTTTATAGAAATCATTATTTAGTCTGTCCTTGCCCGCTGCTTTCCTCCGTTCCAGCCGTTTCACCGTTAAGAGGATATTAGTCCCCTCTTTTGGGGCCATCTAAAAATCGTTTTCCATATCGGATACATTGGTAAACTTACTCAGTGGTGCAAATTTAGTCAGCTCGCCCTCTAAATTTGTTTCAGCGACCGTCCGATGTGTAGACCCCAGGGTCGGAGTCTATCCCTTGACAAATGTATTGCTATCGACTATCCACTTGTGATATTTTCTTCGCCAGGTAAAAGAATGTTCGCAACCTTTTGATTTCTCTCCCACACTGGTGTTCTTCGAAATAACCAACGAACAGCAGCCGGTGACCTGTGAACACGTCGTCCTGTTCTCAATTGATTTTGCCTCCACAGATCCTCAAATTTGATGTCCATACATTGTTGTCGGGTTGTTACATTTACGGAACATCAACATCTTGAGCCTCTGTGCTTTCCGTCTTCTCCAGTTACCTTGTCATGTCGTTACCATCTTGATCGCCTTCAACCATACCATTAATTTGTCATCACATGTGCCTGGGACTTCTGGTATCGACAAAGGTTAATCTTTACAATTTGTCGTATTTCGTCCAATACTCCCAATATCTGCCATCCACGTAACGGATATATGACCCTCGAGTGTCGATTGTTCGTGATCTGTCTTCTACAATCGGTTTGGAGAATTAACGTGATATCCTCATGATCCGACGGAATACACGGATGATTCACTTGTGTCCATTAGTTAAATTTGAATTGTTTCGACGATATTATAAAAGCGGTCCAGGCGGCTTGCCGATCTTCCCTGCCAAAATGTGTACGGAATCTCCACTGTTCTGGTCTCGTCCTTCCGCACGTTATACAGCGCTAATTGTGAGTCTATTTTTTGTAATAGATTTGTGAGTTCTTCACACTCCGATTTCATGTGTTTCGTTACTCCATTTCGATCCAGAACCGGGTACTCCACGCAGTTGAAATCATTACACAGTATCGTATTTTCACTATGATCAGTAAATCAACTCTCCATGCCACTATAAAATTGCGACCGACTGCCCCCTGAGTCCGCCGGTCCGTAAATGTTTAAGATCTGCCACTGTCCATAGCGGAAACCAATAGTTCTGTTTGTTCAAAGATGTTCATTCCAAGACTGATGAGGTGGAAAAAGTGTGGAAAGAGAATCCCACTCCACCCTTTCGATCCGGTGTTATTCTCCAATGTGCTAGTCGTATTTATGCTTCTAAAAAATGATGTGCCTTTTCCCACATCTTCGTTAGGGTTAAGACTTCTATTTGAGACGTCACATGAGTTTCTTGTATAAGCACTCCCACGACATCAGAGTGACCGTGCCCTCTGATCCAGGCCCTCATCCAGTCGTAGCGTCGTTTTTGATAAAACCACGCACATTTTGTATTACGAGTTTAAACGTGTCTCGGCTTGCAGTCGTTGCTTGTTCTCGCAGTGCTTTATTTGATTTCGATTTCATGGTAGACGCTTTGAATGTTTCTGCATACACCGCTGCGGGTAGGTTTGTGATGCCTTCAGGTTTCGATGGCCTTGAAGTCTCGTCTGCTGTTGTGACGCCCTTAGTATTTGTTAGTCAGGTCACCTGGATGCCTCTTACGAGGCTTATCTTGTGCTCCTTCACCGCTGTCAACGACCGATAACATGAAAATTTGTAATTTTGTCCAGCCTGTTTCCACCGTGGTGTCAAAGTGAGACATGAGATCCTTGTATTGTGTATTAACCTCATTGCTTGCAGATGGCGTTTCACCTTGTCCACTATTGTGCAATCCAATGCAACATCCTGTTCTACCATTGCCGCAATCGTCGCCCCATAAAGGTGAACAATAATGATCAATCTACTTACATGGTGCCTTCTTTTTGGGGCGTAGAGGCGAATCAAAGTGTTGTGTCCATAAGCCGCCCTCCTTAGTTTCGCCCATTCTTGGGCACTGTTTCTAACCTTTTCATTTGGTTTTCATTCGGGAGGATATGGACCCGTTCCTCCCAATCACCAAACTCTCGAGCCGCTACCGCTGACACTTTGTTCCCTTGCCCAATGTTATAATCTCTTCTCAGCATTGTTTCCTCCAATCCTAGGACAATAGGCAGAAATATCATGGTGAAACAATTCTAATAGCTTGTGAGGGTGCGTGAAATGCGCATGAAAATGCATTTAGCATCCCAATCTGCCCCGATCGCTTTGCTCCATTCCGCTGTTGACGCCTTCACGCTAAGAATCATGACTCCTTGTTGAAGACGTCAAGCCTCTTCCATCTCATCCCAAGCAAGCTTCCAGCCATCGTCGTTCCCGTCCGGTTCCAGGGGGCCGTGTTTTGTGAGAGCTAATTCGTCGTATACTTCCCTCTAAGCGTGAGTCCCCTCATGAGTTGGCTTCCTCTCTACCCCGTCCATTCCTTCAGTGTCTCAAATCCATTCGTCCCCTGTGCGTTTTTTTTCGTTTCCGTGGTATGACTGGTAGGACTCTCTCGTTGTTTCTCTGGTCCTCCGCTTCTGTATACACCGAATCCTGGCTATCTCCTGTTGACTGACTATCATGTAAGTCATCATCTCATTCTAGCGCTGCTACTCCCCTCAGGTGATTGTACCACGAAATGAGCTTCCTTTCCGGTGTTTGATACAACTGTGCCACTGCCGCCCGTGTCTGCATATTAATAATGTCTGCCTCCAGTAGCCGGGTTTTGTTCCACCTCCGGTCTCCATGTTACTTTGGACTGGAGGAATGCTAATAGATCTCGCGCTTGCGTTGTTCCTTGTCGCAAAAGTGTGTCCATTTTCCAAACAAAGACGCCGATGTATTCCTTGCGACGTCTCTGGTAATGGACGTTGTAGCATTAGTCCTGGATCGGTATTCCGTGTCTGCCGTCCCTGTGTCTCAACTATCCTATTCTCTTCCCCTGTCCCCTCTGTATTGCTCCAACCATTTCCTTCGTAGTACGTTACTCATAATTCCTGCGTCGACTCCTACATTTCAATGTCAGATTCCAGCTGTGCGGTATCATCCTCCGACCTTTGGGCCACCCGGTACATAGGCCTATAGTGAGCCTGCCGAAAGTGCTAAATAATCGGTAATTTAGTACTGTCTTCCCCTTTAATGTGACGAGTCGTTGAATACAGCTCCCTATTGTAATGGGGTATTTTTCTCCGCAGGTTGCATACTTACGTTTCTTGTAAATCCTCGTCTCCGGTGCATAATGGATCGTTCCCAAGGTTCCGGAGGATGCATCACTACTAATCACAAAAATATCGTTTTGCAGGAAAGTGCCAATACTACATAAGGTATCATTACTTCCCCACGTTTCTGCACCAATTACCCGACTTACCTCTGAAGGACTTTCCCGATAGGCGTCTAAGTAATCACGGAACTCCTTTTCGGTGTTTTGGGCGGACATCCTGTCGTACCCTCGGCCCAGACTCCTTAACGTCTGTTTACGGATGCGATACCAGGTGGAAACTTGATTGCAAAATCCATTTTTGCTCTCGCCACACAGCCTTCTTTGATATTGGCTGCCCCACGTTCTAGAAAGCTAGTGACGTCGGTTGGATTTGAGTTCAACAACGCTTGAATCATCCCATAAGCTTGGCAGTTGCCAGTCGCAGGAGTCTGGAACGGTTGTAATCCCATCGCTATCATCGCATCTGGTAAGTTCCAGTGTCTCTCTTTCGCTATTTCACCCTTATGCCACGAAAACCAGGACAGTGGCCAGACAGAGAAAATACTACGAGAAGAACACTGGATATGGGTATCGGTAGAAGAAGCTAATGCCATAAAGGTACCACCGCCGACGTTTACTAGTATGGAGGGGTTACTTCACGAAATTAGGTAAACCTGTGAGATCCAAGACAATAACACTGTTACAGGCAGTACATCAGAAGAGGACAGTCAACAAACTGGAAATAGTTTGAACGTACCCAAATGTGCCTCAACCAAGGAGAACATGGACGGAGAGACAGTGAGTAAGGCTACAGAGCACGCACCCAATGAGAAAGGGGAGAATCAGGTGTCACCAGAAGCAGCCAAGTCGAAAAATGAAGAATGGATTGAAGTATCCAGAAAAAGGAAAAAAACAACAGTAAGTAGCGGCTTAGCAATAGGTATAAATATAAAAATAAGGGTATTAACAAAGGGGAAACACTACAGGGCACCGCATAAAATTGATTTGGGCACCATATTCGGACTTAGTCGAATTAAATCGAATTTATTTCGGGAAACACTAAGGGCACCGCATAAAATTGATTTGGGCACCATATTCGGACTTAGTCGAATTAAATCGAATTTATTTCACGACATACTGACTCTATCGCAAAACCTTGTACTATAGATTCTCGACGTATAATGACAACATGTGCGTTTGAAAGAAACGAGGACGCGAGTCTATTAAAAAATATTATAAACTTAGTTACCAAAAATTCACTACTGTAATGCTATCATGGTTTGCATACGACCAATTAACGCTGTCATCCGCTGTGGTACTTTGTTCCCAGACCACAGACCAGTTAGGACTTCGTACTGAAGACACCCTTTTATAGTTTGCTTCGATCATCGATGTGGCAAAACAAATGCTGTTCGTGTTAAAATTACTTAAATTGTAGTCAAGTTGGCAATAAGTCGAAGAAGGTTTTAACTTTCGCAGCAAATTATCAATTTCTCTGGTTGTTGCAGGCTAAAAAACGTTTAACAATAAAACCAACTATCTCTAGCAAATGTGTTTTTATATCAGTCAATCTTAGTTTATCGAGTCCTGGAATTTGATCTTTTTAAGCCGTCCCTCCTTTTTTAAGCTATCAATACTGCAATCTGCATCAGGCGAGTTTTGCAGTTGAATATACTCATAGTTGACAAAACTGGCAAGAAATTCTGAGAAAGCTTGCTGAGCACGGAATGCTTTCAGGTGTTAATAAAGCTAGTTGGAAAGATAAAAGAATAGATTAGGTAGATTAAGATGACATGTCAGATAATATAGCAGATATGCTAAACAAGAATAAGAAACGGGCAAAAAAGTAGATTGCTTTCGGTGGTTATGCCTGCTTAAGCAAATAGGAACTAATTATGCTAAACAAGGATCATTGAAAGCTTTTTAGAGAAAAACAAGTTATAGTAGATTATCTATCCCTACTCTATTTATAGCATATTTATTCTTCCAATTAAAGTGTTCTTCTGAAACAATGATTACACACATTCTTGTACGATGGTATCGAATGAGTAGATAAGTACAAGTACTATTATAGCTGCAATCGAAACGAGTGGTAACGTTCCTATAAGTTTTTGCACAAGTATTAAAGAAGATAATTGCGTCCATCTTTTTCATTTATATTTACACTATATTTTCGGCTAAGTCCGAATATGGTGCCCAAATCAATTTTATGCGGTGCCCTTAGTGTTTCCCTTAAGAAAATAAAAAAAAAACAACGGGTCGTATGGGAGAGAAATCTGAGGGAGCCAAAACCGAGCCAGGGGCAAAAAGGAAGGGGTTCCAATCAAGGGTGGTAGTTCGCAAGAGAATACGAGTAATGGGAAGACGGAGCCTGAACAAGAACTTGAATGTCGACAAGACGATAGCCAAAAGCACCCCACAGAAACAACCGAACCCAGAAAAGGCACGGAGAGAAAGGAAGGTGTGCCAGGGACGACGACAAGGGCAAACAAGTGGAGTATACAGAATTACAAGTGCAAGAAGCAGCAGCCAAGAAACGTATCAAAGAGTTAGGCTTGCAAATGGAACAATTATTCAACATCCTCTCATCTGATGTCCGACCTCTCCACAGCGCAGACAGTGCTGTCTCCCTCTTGTCGGCGGATGTTCTACTAATAACATGATTCCGCACCAGAAGATCCTATGAATAGCTTCTAACGCTTCTGGACAACCCCATGCTGGGATCTTGAGTTCCCAGTCTAAGGAAGAAGCTTCCATAGGACCCCCTGATCTAATTCTAAACGAAGCTTTTAGCTGAGCCTCCAAGAAGGCGTTTAACTTCAGAATATCTATATTCCTAGAGATATTCCGGAGTAATAAAGTGTATACTGGTTGAGTTCCTATTATCCCTTGTCTTTTCCACACTGATTTGTCCTCATTCTCTTCCACACTTGCATGTTCATTTTTGAGGCGATCAATGTGTTTATGATAAGGTACTTCCACCTTATCATATTGTAGAGCCGCTTCTCGCGTGTAGAATTGGAAGTTTCAGCGATGATTCGAGCAATCATAGCTAATCCCTTTAAATTTCGCTAGTATATCCCACAATTTGCCTTGTGTAATTGTGGTGTTGTCGCTCTCAGAAATTCCTTCTGAGATGCGAACACCCACGGGGGCCCAGATGACTGACTGTCGCAGGGGGTTCTCCGTCCATCCAGGTCTTGATCCGATCCGGCATCCAGCCGGCCGGATCGATCACTTCCATCACCTTGGTCGTGACGACTTGGATGATCCATGTTCGTAAAGCTCACCTTGTGTACCCGTCAGCAGTGGCGGTTGCGCTTTCTTGATGGACCCTAGGGCGAAAAGTTAAAATTATGTCGAATAGGGAAACAAGGGTTAGGACTAGGTTGCTCCCGGGCGGAAATCTTGACCGGGGAGCAGGATTGGCAATATACTTGAAGTTTGTATACTGCGGCAGCTGGACCGAGAATAATTGATCGGCCAGCTAAACGAAAGACAACAAAAGGGTAAATCAAGTCTTGTGCGTAATAGGGAACCCAAATAACACTCCACAATCTTCCACAGTAGGCCAAAACGTTACCACACTTTCCAATAGAGATAGACCGTGTTCAAAACACGGGCGACTTGAGTTGAGTATATGCAACGCGACGACTCCCGGTAGGGGGACTTCCGGTGGGTTACTTTAACCTTTCCCAGGCAAACCAATAGGAGCAAGAGAAGACCTTGTCAGCCCTCTGCTGTGAACCAATGAAAGTGACTTGTGTCTTAGAAAGCGAAACTTATACTGATTTTAATCCCTATATCCAATACAACCTTTTGTGTAACCTACCCCAAATAGCCCGGCTGGATAGTTCTGTATCCTACCTGAAACAGCCCAGTCAGCTCCACCTGGATCTCATTTGCGTGTCGTACACCAACCATCCAGCTCCACCTGGATACTCCTTCGTGTGCCAAACACCAAATATCCAGCTACCATCCGGCTGCCATCCAGCTCTACCCGGATACTCCTTCATGTACCGTACACCAAATATCCAGCTCGACCTGGATAGCCATCCATCTAGGCCCACCTGTCCGCTGGCGTTGACTCTTCTTTAGTGACCAAGCATCTACCTCCGGCGTCCCATCCGTCTCTCACAAGGGCCCAGCCTTCTTCGGGATACTTCACACGCACAGCCATTAGACAATCCGCCCCTTGGTCATCCACCATCGGCGGCCATCCGGCCCACCTGATC
Source organism: Sclerospora graminicola (assembly GCA_001887855.2). Lineage (NCBI taxonomy): Eukaryota > Oomycota > Peronosporomycetes > Peronosporales > Peronosporaceae > Sclerospora > Sclerospora graminicola. The sequence continues at coordinate 22,709 of MIQA02023742.1, forward strand.
CGGACGGCCCACTTCTGGCTAGCCCGATTACAAGTCCCTTGATCACGCCCATCTGGCTCGATTCCCTGCCTTGCACCGTCCTGCCGCCTGTGGATACACCCGGCAGCTGCCATCCAGCATCCACGCCCTTGGCCGGCATTTTATGCCAAATCAGAATGCATCCTCGGCAAGATGTATCTCATACATGGTCATTAATTAATTCTCAAGTCACTTCACCACATAATCCTACGTGCCGTCGGTGCCATAGCAATGCTTTCTTGGATGCTTTTTGTGCTCTGGAAAACCCCTTTGATAGGCGTTTCACCCTTCATGTCTATACTTAAGCAACCTTCTACTTGCATTCGAATAGTTAGAATAAGCCTCAGACGTTGCGCATTGGTCATAATAATCCACAGGAAAGGCGGTAATAATCTCGCAATGATCGATCCTTCTGCCTGCCCTACGACAATTTCCCATTCTTGTACTGTGCCTTTCTGCACTTTTCCGTCCAACCCTTGTGCTTCTTCCCGTTTGCACACCTTGTGAAGAACATTGATTTTATCTTGCTCATAGTGAGACCTATTGAATACGAAGTCGTATTTGATTTTAAAACCTATCGGTTTATCCTCTTCGTCCCCGGTAACCTTGTGAAGCCAGTCTGTCAATACTTCCTCTTTCATTGATGTCGCCTCAACCTTACTCTTTCAATGAATTTTGCGAGCACGTTCTCTAAGGATTGGTTAGTTCGTGCAAATATTTGGCATGCCTCCTATACCCTTGCCTGCCAAATTTTCCAATCCAGCTTCTGTTGAACTACTACGAGTTCGAACAGATCAATGAGTCTCTCCTGTTCTGTTGCTGAAATCTGCGGCAGTTTCGTCCCAGACATCTGGCTACCTGTCTTCCGATTTGGCAAATGGAGAAATACTGCTTCGAACAACTGCTGCATAAGAACTTGCCAAGTTTGAAAGCGCGGACGAGTTCGCGATGCGCCCTGTAAGGCTTGAATTAACACCTCTGCCAGTTCTTGTGGTGTGATTCTGGTTTTTATCCTCCGACGTTCCAGTCACTACAACCATATTCTCATTCTTTTGGTCTAATTGCTCGTTGGATCCGCCTTCTACCGTCCCTCCTCCTCTGGCGATAGACATGGATCACTGTCCGCTTCAGGTGTACTACAATTACTCGTAACTACTGTAGTTTCCCCCTCTCTCACATTTTCCACAACCTCGATTACGCTCTGCTGGGATTCCAGCGCGATTTCATCTTTGGGCTTGATATCTGGCTCTTTGTCTGGTGAATCTGTGTCCAGTCTTGTACGTGTGACAGTAGCCTCACTTTGTATTACATCCGTACCTCCTTCCCCGGTATCTTCCCCGGGGTCTGTCATAATTCCGTTTACTCACTAGGGAGAAGTCTTCGAAGTCTTTGTAGTCAAGATCATCTCCAACCGGCGCCGGGTTGGAAGGACTATTCAGAAAAATCAGATTAGTTGCTAAGGAGAAGGCAAACCGAAGCAGGTGTCCTTAAACGAGATCGCACAGAGACAGTCCATGGTAGACTGTGCCAACCAATTTGTAGAAGTAGCAGGATAAAAATTACTTCGGCGTAAGCATCTTTCGTCTTACATCCTGTCGTCTTTAAAATGTGGAAACCATCGCCTTAAGTTCTCAATCTTAAAGTTAGTTTAACGGACAACCCATGAGGAGCGTTGCTCATTAAGCGCCGCAGCTGAAACTTACCTTGAAGCTCGCTTACTTGTGGGAAGAACTACTTGTGGTTCGTCACCACATACTCCTATATATTTGTAGGAAGAACAAGTGTGCAAAATGTTCCTGATGCATGCCGTTTTAAATCATTTCTTCGCAGTTTTCACACCACCATTAACGGTATTCCCGCTTGAAATTCAAGGTCAGCACATTAGCGTCCTGGAAACTTTCTTACTCCCAGTCTCTAAAGCCAGCCACCGGTGGTAGTTCTACCGGTGCACTGAATGTCTTGCTTGCTGTTAACGCAGAAAACATAAGACCGAAATTGAACGTCTCTTGAGGAAGGAACCTCGTGTAGCATCGCGTGTCAAAAGCGCGCACTCGATATACACTAATTGACTACAGACGGATCGTTGTGCAGCGACATCTGCCCATTCAAATTGACAAGCTCTTCCAAAGTAGCGAGTATCTTTGATCCAACGCTTTTGACTTTAGTAGCTAATCTTTCGCTGCAGCTGCATCTGTCTCGTGCTTCTTGTAGGTTTCTTCTTCCGAGTCCATAATGAGAAACAAACTCGAACTCTTCCACACCGTTGTCCACCATTCCTCCCATGTCCAGCACTTGAAAGCGCGGGGTGTTTTCCATCACGTAATCTCTGAGGCCACAAACAATCGCGCGTTTTACTTACTTATTGACTGGCACAATGTACCTACTCTATTTGGGGTACAAACGAATGTTAGTGATTCCCTTTTATGACATTGTAAGATCCCGTTTATGTACACCTGCTCCTGTTTGCCTGCTCCTTAGCAAGTCCCCAAAATCAGGACTACACCTTGGTAGTAAAAATGTAGTCTAATTAGTCTTAACTATTAGCTACTATAAACATAGAAAATCTAGTATGCAAATTAGGCTCAGCTAATGGATAGCATATATCCGGACTCGCTTCTCTTGAATTATCCTGATGTCGTCGAGGCTGGTTGTGATCTGGTGCTGGTTCCTGGTCGTATAAGCACTTTAAACTAATTCGTTGTCGGATCCCGTCCTCCCTCGTCGATGCTGATTGTTTCTCGTATGCTGCTACCGAATCTAGTTGAGCTATGCATTGTTTCCAAATGAATTCTAGATGTTCGTAGGCGTTCTTGGTCTGCCCTTGAAAAACAGCTTGGTTTCGGAGCTGCCAAAACCATGCTATGGCTATACCACAATCCCCTGCCCAAATCCGGTCAAAACTCTGACATATAAGTTGTCAAACCATCCGTAAGTTGACATCATCGTTTCAAATTTCTCCCTATCGAAGGGGCCTCTTTCATAGTGATAGCTTGTGCATAATCCACCACCTGATCCTCTCTGATAGCACTCCCCATCCAATGCCGAAGGAATCGTGCCCAGAAGGCCCGGACTGTCTTACACTCCCAGAATATTTGCAAGATGTCCGAGGACCTGCCTGCGCAGTTTTCATCTAAATGTGCATCTTGGACTCGTTACTCCTCGCTGGTAATAAGTGTTCAATTCCATTGTCCTGGCCCTATAAAGGACCCATACCTGATAATCAGTTAAAACATTATCATGCTCCCATACCTCTGTTGGCTCGATATTTTGAAGACTGGTCCACCATCGATTTTGTTCACATCGGCGTTTCCACTTCGATAAGAGCTTACTGACTTGCGGGGCAACAGCCTTAAAATATAACCTCCTGAAAGACCGTCGCAGTTTATACGAGATATTCCATCCAGGTGTAATGTCGTCCATCTCCCACCCGATATAGTGCAAGTCAGGATGTGGTCGAAAGACAAGTGGACTCTGCATCGACTCTAGCTCAATGTCCTTCATAATGGGATCGCTAGAAGCTACCTTCCAACATATACCATCTGACAATTGCGTCGCCATAATTGTCGCTTCATTCCCGGCAGTGGCTCCTTTAACTTGACCTGGGCCAATTAGTGTCCATTTATACGCCGATAATTGTTCCGGACCCCGGTGCAGGGAGAGATCTGGTGATTCGCCTAGGTAGTGACCTATTGCTACCCGTGGGGAAGCCAGTATAATAGCGCTAAGCCAGCGTCCCACCTTTACCCGTGTATGCGTGGATCCATTGATCCCGATTACCTGCCATGCAAATGTGGACAATGTTAGTAGTTTGATACGTAAATCCCAAATGGCCATTACAGGTATTCTATCAAATTTCCTTGGAGACGATTCCGGCATACGTAAATCAGGAATCCCTGGATTTGCCGCCCACAAATAAGTCCCCCAGAAAGGGAGCAAATGCTCCGGTACAATCTCATGATAAGCATAATCATCAATCGGGATCGAAATTTCCAGCCAGTCACCATTGTTGCACTGTGCGAGGATGACTCCATGTTGTTCGACATCGCCGTAATGCATGCCGCCAGGTGAAGGCGTGTGTAATTATCAATTCCTGTCTTTTGAGCTTGGTCCGGGCCAATCCATTCCGGTAGTTCTTTTCTAATGCCACCCGAAGGCCCTCGTGGGAGGTCTCCAAATGCACGCAATGTTTTCTGGCCTTTGAGCGAGGAGATACCCGGTCGACCATCGCTTCCTTGCACTAGATCTGTAACTTCAAACCAGGCCTGCTGACAAACGGGTGGGGCTGCGATAAGCCAGTGAAAAGCAAGTTTAAGGTGTTGTATCTTGAAAGCCACTGGAATGGAGATGAGATCAACCCCTCCCGCTATTTTTTAAGTACACAGTAGCGTAGGAGAGATTTTATGCCGGCAAGGATCTCCTCGCACCCGCTTACACCATATAAACGTTTTCTGTAGATGTAATAGTTGAACTAGTACATCCCGGGAAGGTTAAAAAAATCTCGCTGTGAAGAGGATTGAGGGAATAACAATCACGTTAAACAGTTGAACCCTTTCTACTAAATCCGTAGAGCAACCTGTATCTGTTGCCAGTCTTCTCTTCACTGCCTGTAATCGGAGCGCCCAATTAACTGTTCCCAATTCTGTCCAGCCAAAATGGTACCCAAGATATCCTCCTTCCGGTAAAACCGGTATCCCGTACCATGTTTTTGGTTCACAACTCGAATTTAGAAATACAAACTTACTTTTGGCTGGTTGGATCTTTTAGCCCCGCTAATTCACCGAATCGATGGACAACCTTTAACGCTGTAGGGACCAGACTTGCATGCCGAACAAAAACCGTAGAATCATCTACGAACGCCGAAAAGCGGTGTTCCACGGAATCGTCACGCTGTAAGGGAGGAATACCCCGTAGAGTCAAATCCTGTGAAAGTGCTAGAGCCAAAGGATCTACTGCTAAAATAAAGGAGTAAGGGCGTGGAGGACAGCCTTGACGAATTCCGGATATCACATCAAGAGGAGCCAAGAAAGCATTACTGACAAAGAATTCCGCCGTCGTACCCAAATTCTGTCTAGCCATTAATCCCACAAATTCATCAGAAAATCCGAAAAGAGAGAGAACTGTGAGTGAAAATTGCCTGTCCACTGTATTGGAAGCTTTACTAAAGTCGAGAAATAAAACTCCAGCATTGTTAGCACTCCCAACCTTGGGTATGCTCTGAAAGCGTTTGAAAGTCGACATCATGAGTTCTACCGCTTTATCTGATCGGCGGACCAATACAAATCCCTGTTGAGAATCTCCAATGAGCTGACCTAGGAATCTTTGAAGACGTTTTGCTAGGATCTTCTCGAAAATCTTATATTCAGTTGTTAATAATGATTTCGGACGGTAATCTAGTGCATTGCTTGAATCCCCGTTCTTGCGTAAAGGAATCACAATCGCTTTCATGAAGGATTTCGGGGGAGACGCACCCCGTAAAACGTCATTGCACACACAGACTAAAGGATCCACTAATACCATCGGAAAGTCTTTGTAAAAGTCATTCCCCAAACCATCATGGCCAGCCGCCATTCGGCGTTCCAGGCCCTTAATGGCTAAATAAACGTCTTCGTCTGTAATTGGTGATAATAACTCGTCATTTTGCGCTGCGGTTACCCTGCGTTCACCGGGAATCCGCATGAACAAATGGATGTCTTCCTTCAGACGGTGACTGGGCACAGTTCTATGGCATTGTCCCATGATTGGTTGCAAGACAATGCAAACCTGTCCGGGATAGACAGATTGGCCGGAACGTGAACTTCTGAAGTGAAGGAAATAGTCGTTACAGTCTGATCTTTTTCCCAGACCGCTGTTCGCTTGAATCTGATATCCGCTGCCAATCTGTAAAGACGTGAGCCCCTACGAAAACGCCGTTCATTCGCTAACGCATTCGCCAGTGCTGCAATTTTTTGATTGCGAGTTTGGGCATTATCTTGAGTGATCTTTTGGAGTTGGTGCTTCCTCCGTTTCCGCCTTCTCGACAAGCGTTTCCTCAAAATGTAAATCACGTCCCGGACATGATCGACCAGATTATCTCAAGTTGCAGCGTCTGTAACTATGTCTGCTCTCCTACAAATGTGTTCTAGTATCGACATATGAATATTCTCCGAGCTGGGACCCTGGAAAGGATAGGTTATCATGCGCTGCATACCGTGACCCCTTATTGCTACCGGATCCTTCAATACCAACATGACTTGGTTGTGGTCCGAATATACTAGTGAATGTCCACCGAGACCCAGGTCCCCAGTTATCAGTTGCATAAAACCGATCTAGGCGACTTGCCTGTACTCCTCTCCAGAATGTGAAATGCTCTGTTGGATCCAGCTCTGTCTCAGCTATGGCAGAACCAAGCAGTAAGCGCGCATCATATAAATTCCAGTCCATCACGAGTCTTGATAATACTGTGCTCTATGGTTTGGTAGATTGCTGCCCACCTAGGCGATCTAGTCAAGCAGTTAAAATCCCCTGCCAGAATAAGATTATCAAGACACCGTGGAAGAGTATGACGGAGAACGAGAAAAAAATCCTCGTGAGAGTTGAAATCTCCGGGAGGACCCTAAATATTAATTACTGTGCACCCCTTCCATTGCGCTGTGATAAACGGTGTGACCAGTTCCAAATTTCCAAGGTGATATATTATGAGCTATGTCCGGACGAACTAAAATAGCGCCTCTGTCCTGCTTCTTTCCATAAACACTCCAGTAAGAAAGCGATACTGTTGTATTATAGATTCCCCAAGCTTGAGCCAATTCAGTTGCTACATCTGATTTCTCTGCATCTGTCGTTATATGTGTTTCTTGAAGAAGAATCAAGTGAGGTTGTTTTCCTGCTTTCCCTGATCTCCAAGCAAGCAACCAATCACTTATATCCCGAGAGGTAAAAAAAACGAACGTTTTGGCTGATTATCGTATACTTAGCCCCAGCTGCCCGGGGCCGATATCGCGAACGTCTTGAGTCATATTCCATATCACGTAATAAACGATGTTTTGTATATGTATCCAAAGCGTTGAAGTTATAATAGAGTTTTTTTGCCATGTCGGTGCCCTTAGTACCGGTGTTGTACCAATAAGTCGGTACCTTCTCCATCAGAACATCGGTACTCTCACTATTAGTCTGACTTGGTTGCGCTGTTATCACCACTCTCGCAGATGTCATAAACGATGTTAGATCCTTCCAACTCGACCCGGCACCCCCTTCAACTGCATCTACACACGCTGTGTATGTTGACAACAATGATCGCGCTTGTAAGTGGCGTTGATATAACGTGACTATTGAATTCATTGGGTGGTAATCAAGGCCAAGTAGTGCAGCCACTTGTTCTGCGTGCAGAAAGGCACTCAGCAGTCCCTAAGCTAGAACCACATTATGTTTCGGAGATGGCATACGTAGAATGCCGCTTCCGCCGTATTTTAATTTGCGAAGGCGGGTCCACTCCTGCCTGCTGTTGAGTATTGCCATTTTTTGAGCCAGCGTCGAGACCTGGAAATACCGATCCTCCCAAGTTTCAAACCACTCTTGCGGAATATCCACTAAACCCTGGGTTTTCCCCGTCTCCACCATCGCGATCCAGCATTGTTCACGCCATTTCTTGGTGAGTTCGGTTAAAACACTGGAATGGAGACTTTCCAGTATGTAATGCGTGCTCGGAATATCCTTTAGTAGATGTAATATCCGGTTCGCTTCGAATTTCGCTGCTTTCATCCAGATGTGTTTTGATGAAGTCACTGTAGGGAACACGATACTAGTGTTTCGTTCCCATTCAGATTTTTAATTATTCCAGGAATCCAAAAATTCTGGTAGAGAAACTGCCTATTTTTTAACATCATCACCACATCCATTAAAGTCGTCGACAAATTCCCTGGCTACCGGAAGGTTGCCTTTCTGTGGGATCTCCATTTCAATATTGTCCCGTCTACAAATTAGTTTGGAGCTATATCCTCTCCGCCCGGTGTTGTCCATTTCCACACTCTCAGTAGTAGGCGATTCAGTTAATACAAACTCCGATCCAGATGATTGTGAGCTAGGAAGCAATAAAGGTTCTGACTCGGGCTGACAATCCTGCCAAACATTACTATACCATTGATGTAAGATGGGTTCCAAAATCAGATATTTTTGTAGGAATCATGTGCGTGTAGATAAATTATCCAAGTCGGCACGTAATAAATGTTCTTGTACAGGAAGCGAGAGCTTGGTTACAGTATCCGTCAAGAAATGAAGGACTTTCCGCATCCTAGGATCACCTGTTCCAATAATTTGATGAATCTCACACTTAAGTGCGTGGGAATCGTCGGGCCATCGAGCCGATGTATAATATCGTCGAATTCGCCCTCCCACGAATCCGGGTCCCAAGGGGATTGGTCAGCACAATCTCTTTGCGGGCTTGAATCGTGCACAATCAAAGTCTCGGGTGTTCCTGCTCCCTCGTCTATTGATGCATCAACCTCAACTGGTTGGATAGCACTCGATCCTTCCGCTATCTCCTTGTTTAAACTGTTCGTAGGAGCCAGAGGCTCCTTCTCGTCGTCGTAATCCTCGTCGCTACTGCTGTTCGCCATGACTAGTAGTTCCTCTGTTTCCAAGTAGTAAAACCGAGTAATGATAACCCCCGAAATGTAGTACAATAGGAAATTGAGGATCCGAACCTGACCTGTTCGAATACTCCACATGCTGATGGATTTTTTCGCAAAAACGCTTGAGTGGTGATGGGGTATTCCCACTCATTTGGTACCTTTTGGCTTGGAAAGTACGAGTTTCAGGAGTGCACATTAACACTCCTGGTGCTGTGCCCCTTCTTCCTGACTGAGAACGAAAATGTCCCTCTGTAGAAGGGTACTAATAGTTGATAACGTGTCATTGCTCCCCCAAGCTGACACAGGGATGTTTTCATCCATTTGGAGCTACTCTGTGCGAAATCCTGGAGATAGTCTTAAAAAGCTATCTTGGATTCTTTAGCGGGGATTCTCGGATAAGCCCATCCGAGTCCAAGGAGCGTTTGTTTCCTAATCCCTTGAGGGAACTTGATGTCAAAATCGATTAAGACTCGGACCAAACTTTCTTCTTTCATTTTTGCTGCTAAACCTTCCACTAACGGAATTTTTCCCCGTCTAAATCCGAAGAAGTCAGAGCTTGGCAAATCACGTAGACTTGACAGTTACCGGTAGCCGGCGTTCGCACGGGCTTCAGTGAAAGAAAATCGGTAAACTCTCGGACCGATTGGAACACTCTCCCATTTCGTCTTGATTCGTTACGTGTGCGGATACATCCAGCGGTCCCTGCTCCTGACAAATTTTGTCAATCGTTTCGTAAATCTTCTCCTTCACCTGGCCTTCCAACATAAGGAGTGCACTGGTTTTCTTCTGAAAAATCTTGTCCTGCTTCCGTTGTTTAGCTGTCAAAGTCTGTTCTCCTTGCTCCGAGGTTTGGAGCTTGTTTCATTGGTTCCGTCTTTTGGAGCCCTATCTCCCTGAGCTGGCCCTTTGCTGTCTTGAAGAGTTGAGTCTTCCATGTCCACATCATTTTGTTCAGCCCGTCCTGTCTCCTGATTAGACCTGAGAAGATCCTCTTTTTACTCGAGACATAAGCCTGCTTGCCAGTAGTCCCGTCTGACTAAGTCGCTAATGGTTGAATGTCAGGCTCTTCATTTTTATTTTGTTTCACTGTTACCCACCCGGAATGTGGAGTAGTTGAAGACGCTAAACTGCGCGCTTGGACTGATTTGCGGTCTTTCCCAAAATGAGCCAGTTTATGGCCTCCGTCTTTGGCTGCAGATTGTATACTATTACCGTTGCCTTGTCCCTTCGTAATATCATCAGTCGTAGCCGTGGTGGCCTGTTCCGTATCTGTCGTAACCTGCTGTTGCTCACGTGCTTGATCGACTTGTTTCTTAAGTCCTCCATACTTGTGAAGGTCGCTGCCGGAATAGTCAGTGTTTTCAAATCCTTCGGATTTACATGGATACAGTTAGTCTTGAGTAATTCGACTAACGGTGTCGTACACTTTCGCATCTGATGACCCGTTTCTCCACTGGGTTCGGCCTTTTATAGATGAATGTTCTATAATGATCATTGTATGACTCCAGTAAAGTCGTTTAACCCCTGCTAGCACCGATGGGCATGCATCCGATTCAACTATCATTCCATGGTCACGTATCGAGAGGACCCTCTATCTAGATCGTCGAGTTGAAATTCCATTCCGAGAAGAGACTTAAAAAAACTGATAACTTTAGTAAATCCATCGATCGAGAGATATTCTTGAAAATGCATGAATAAAAGCCTCGCTGGCTATATTGTTTTCCATTTTTATGTACTTGAGCCCCCACGCATTTGCCAGGAGATCTAGCTTCTGGTGAGATTGCGTAACGAATGCCATACTTGTAAAGGAACATGTACTCCTGTAATTTTTCTTGCCATTTCTCTCGTGAAAAAATGGAAATATAGCGAGTGATCACCCGCATTGTAACTGGTATTTTCACTTGAGCTACCATTTGACATAGTTCAGGCGAGCCCGTCACCCGAGTAGATGCCGCCGTTGCAATGCTTTTCTGGATGCACTTTGTGCTAAAAAAAGCCTCCTTGATTGGGCTTTCTCCACGTAATTCCATCACAAGACAGCCTTCTACTTGCGCTCGGATAGTGTGAACCAAACGGACTTGCTCATCCGTTTTCATAATGCGCTTTATGAACTGCGCGCCAATGAGGCGATGATGTGACCCCTCCGCTAAACCTTGTACCAATCATCCACTGATCATCCAAACCTTCCCGAACCTCAACGCGAGGAACTCCCATAGGACTTCTCACAGACAGCTCTATGTCTAGTAATTTCCACCACTGAGAAAACATCCGTTTTAAACAAGAAAGGCTTCGTAAAATTTTTTGCACTTAATTTTATTCCGTGCCCTTTGTCCCAGACCTAGTCCAGCGACCTTTGTTGCCCATCCTTTCAGGACAGGCGGGAGAAAATCTGCCTTCCTAACGTGCTCTTGACCAATGTTTTTCCAAATGATACTCTCAAGACCTCGCGTAGAACGCTGAGCTGCGAGCGCCGCTCCCACCACTTTTTGTCTCCATATTGTCCACTCGTGATTATTTTCCACCACTATAATCTCAAAGTAATCCAATAATCGTTCCAGCTCCACAGGTTTTAATATCGGAAATCGTTTTGCTGCGTCAGATAGCCGGGAGAGTGGTCCTTCCGCTTTAACGTAAATTGCTGTGAACAGATCCTGCATCAGTTCCAGCCAGGCCTGCATCCGGGGCCTCGTCGTCGTTGCTAGACGAAGTGCAGTTTTAAGCGCAGTGGCTAGTGAATTGGGATCTGGGGCGACATCCAAATCCGCCCCGGTGCCCTTATCCGTCATTGACTCCCCGTCCGTCGAAGTGGAAGTGGGTTGTAGTTGTAACAATTGATACTAGGTAAACCGTATTTCGGTTCACTTATGACACTGGGTCCGTCGGTATAAATGCGAGTACAGTCACACATCCATATGATAACTCCCCTAACTGGCACAAATCCTGTATCTGAAACCACAAGTCTCTGCACCAATCAGCAGACTTTATTTTTGTATGGAGGAGCGAATTCCCTCTTTTCCTGAGTCATTTTATAAGTGGTCACCACTAAGCCATGGGTGCCAGACAACTTACGCTGGACGAAAAGAAGCAAGTGCAGCTCCACGTGGAGAAAAATCCACAAATTAAAAGTTGGGCACTTCAAGAATGGATTTCTTCGAAGTTTGGGGTGCGTGTGGGACGCCGCGAGAAACCCTGCCAGTAGCATCCGCGGCGAACGTCTCGACAGCCTCAAATGAAAACTTAACCACATAAATATTGATGTCATTGAAATACTGTGGTGCTTTTACTTTTTTTGCTGTGCATCATTCGTCGGAAGCTTTGCTGTTTGTGGTTTGGAGTCTTTACTGTCCGAAAAGAAGCCCTTTGATCCTTTACTTTTGTATGGGTTCCATTTTAGAATTTGGGAAATATCGCCCACATTCACTCTTTGCTCAGCCATCGTTTTCACTGTCGTTGCACTAGGCGCACTGGTGATATTGTCACTCTCCTAAACAAAAATCAAATCATTGTCAACACGTTCCGATCAGCTGAAAGTAAGAATAGAAATGACGCTAGCTTACAAACATCAACTGGAGTGATTGGCTTGTCGTTTTTTTGCGTTGATTGGCTATCGAACATCGCATCGTCATCGTCGTCATTATCATCATCTTCATTGTCGTGACTGCTAGCAATCACTTGAAGAGCTCCTATTATAGAAGCACATGCACAATTAGATACGCCAAGACTTATGTAACACTAAAAACTCGTGTCTAGTGGAAATCGAACTGGTGGCTTTCGTAATGTTGACTGTGACCTGAAGTTGGGCCGCGTTTGAAGCGACGGCGTCGTTAAACAATAATGACTCAGAATTACGAAGAACTTTGGACGCGGTGGAGAAACCTTCTCCGTTTCGACCATGGGCGAGTGGCGTGGCATTAGATGCCGTCGTCAGCGTATGGAGTGGATCCGAAGTCAGGAAAGTAGGTTCTCTATTGGGACGAATGGGGGTCCTGTCCGCCGGGATGACTGAAGGACGGAGTGACGTCATTGCACCACCACGCGGAGTAATTACTACCGCCTTTCCGTCACTGTGTGTCCTGTCGACGATATTGTGGTCCTGTGTTTTTCTGAGCGCTGTATCCTCTTTTGCAACGCAAGCAACTTCTATTGTTGCGGTGAGCCCGAGAAAGCTGCCACCCAACCTGCTCTACCTGCAATAATTCGCTTCAGGATTTTATCTTTCTGCGTCAGCTTCAGGGCATCATTGTTCTCCCCTAGCTCAAAAATCTCTTCAGCCACCTCCTTGTTGCCTACGAGAGCCCAAGAATCAATCAAACAATTTCCCATGCTCTTTCTCGCCATGACCTGCGGCTTGCTGTAATACTCCAAGCGATCGGGGAGCAAGTTAAAGCTAATGCACACGAGCAGAAACAAGACGACATGTTCCGAGCTCCAGCACACTTTTTTCGAGAAAAAGACACCAAGTAGTACCGTATCTCACCCCCACCCGGATGCGATAACATACTGTAATATCTATCATCGGCTATGTCTTGCAGTCAGGCCCCAGCCGAAAATACGAGATACCGTAGGATAGAACGTCGCTATCTTGAAAATTGTATGGTCACAAAGAAAATAATAGCGCAACTTCGGCGGCGTCCTATGATTGGTTACAATTTTTTTAATAGTGAAAAAATGTTATGTTGCAATGGTTGTAAGTTGTGGTAATGTTGGTGATTGGAAAATATCCCCACAGCCCATTTATTTTAATTTCGGTGCCAAAAGGTAATGTCGGAGGAGGGGATCGCACCGGACAACGGTACGAGCTTGTATACCTTAACTGTAGAGCGGGGCAATGAATTAGGTAGGCTGCATGTCACACAAGAGGCGTCGTGTGCGTGTAGCTATGAGAGACCCTTGCAGCTGCGGTATTTAACCTCTTAGTTGCTGTTCTACTTGACAGAACGGCAAGTAATCAAATGATTCAAAGTCAATCACCCTAAAAAAAATATTTTTAATCTTAAATTTGTTACAGGGAGGGCGATGATGTCAAACCAAAAGCCTGTATGTGTGGTGGAGCCGATTTCCAAATCCATGACCGAAGTCGTGGGTGGAATCCGGATACCCACTGGCCCGGACGACCAACTATCGGAGGGGGTACTCCGTCGATCCTGATCAGCATCGGAATCAGATGAATCACCATTATGGTGACTGATCTGATCCTCCCGGTCATCTGGCCGGTCTTCATGCTCGTCAGGATCTATGTTTAACTTCATCTCACCTTGTGTACCCGTTGATCGGGGCTGATTACACTCACTTAGGTGGACTCGGTGACGAAAAGGATGATCTTGATCAGGTCGGAGGGTTTGACCTTCTCGAGACGGGGGGTGTCCTCGGGTGGAAATCTTCACCGGAGAACGGGTTGGGGTCGACACTTATTCAGTATCTAGGCACTGATCAGGAAAGTTCGTCTGATCAGGCCAGCCAATGAGAGAGAGATATAACGAAACCAAGAAAATGCGATCAATCCACGATCTTCCACAGTAATCCACAAACGTTATCTCCACAAAACCTTTACCAATATTATTAACGTGTTCCAAACACGTGTGCGTTGAGGGTGAGGTTCGATCACCTAAAACAAACCCGTCGGGGGTCTTCCGGTAAGCCAAAATGCGTCTAAGCGCGTCTTAACCGGGAAATAGATGAGCAAGAGGGGACTAATCAACCCTGTGCTCCCAATGACCGCACACGTGGCGGAGCGACTCTTTGCTTTAGGGGGAAAATCTAAACCTGTTATTATATATGCAATGTCCTATACCTGTGTACCATACATCAACTCATGCCTGACCTTTACTTCGAACCTACTTACTTCGTCGCACGGTTGCGTAACACCCTCTTGCCCATCCTGGCTGCACCTTCAAGATGATATGTACCGCTTCTGCCCTGATCACGACCCGACTCTTCAAAAGATCTTCGACCCATCCTGATCTTCAACCAACGACCTTGAAAACACTTGAGACCTGCTCTTCAGCACTTGTTCACTTCGTATATAGTCCGACCAAACCGAGAACTTACTTGCCCTTGCATATCAACGCTGATCAGAGGCTGATCAGCCCTGATCACGATCGCCATAATGATCGACCAGGTGATCAGGTGGTGATCAGGCTGATCAGCCCTTGATCACCTCGGGAACGCTCTGGGTCATCATCATCACAACTCAATTCATCTTCCAAACCACGCTTCCGATCTTTATACCCCGTCAGGACAACCATACACCACCGATCTCGGCTGATCAGGCCCGATCAGGCCTGATCAGGCCTTGCCACGTCATCTTCGGACAAACCATAAGTTATCATCACTCACGAACACCGATCTCGACTAATCAGACCTGATCAGGCCTTGCCACGTCATCTTCGGACCAACCAAAAGTTCACATCACTCACACAACCTGTCACTCCACATGCCCGATCTTCATTCCTCATCTGATCTTCATTGCTCGGGCATGACAGACCGATCAGGCCGTAACTTCGTATCATAGTCAGCTTCAACCACTATACCATTCAGAGATCGGCTGGTCACCTGCCCTTGATACGTCATGTCACCAGTCACTCTTTCTTATTTCGTCCACGTAAACTCCACTTAGTGACTGCAATACCTATCGTGATCTCCATCATTCCGCCAGTGCCTGGGACTGGGCTTAACGACCATACTTGGCTGATTTCTCCACGTCGTGAATATCCGTTGGCCACCACCTTTTCTTCTTAATCGTGATCAACCTTTTCCCACCCATCAACCGTCATATGTTGATGGGTGTTCTATCGTCACCAATCAACGGCCATGTGTGGTCCACTTCAGTCCCAATATTTTCCGATCGCTTCACCACAGCCGCCCCTGAGACTAACTGTAGCCGCACAACGACTGCAGTTCGACTCACTCACTTTTGAACTTCCTCTCTGGTGATCACCATGGCCGACGCAAACCAATCTCCTCTTCCCTCTTCATCTTCTTCGGCTGCCCGCCCGATCGCTTCTTCGTCCTCTGTCTCCAGCTCGGCTACCCCTGCGATCGCCCCGATCACGACTTCTACGCCGATCACGACCAGCCTCATCCGTCCGACAACTACTCTCGCTTCCTATCGACCGTCTTGGAGCCTTCCTGCTCGATCTCCATCAGATCGCCCTCTTCGTTCCTTGGAGCAGCTCGCTCGCCTGATAGATGGATCGGGTCCATTCACGTTGGGGACCGTGGAGGCTTGTCGGCTGCGATCGAAACTCCGAAGTGCAATTCCCGAGTTGGTTTCTCTGTACGATACCAACCGGGCACTTACGGCTGAGTTATCCGATCGTCGGATCGCGGCTGATACCTCGGCACGTGACTCCGCTGATCTGGCTGCCCAGCTGTCGGCTCTCCGGCTAGATCATGACCGGCTTGGCAAAGATCATGACCGGCTTGACCAAGACCTGCGGGACCTGACTGATCGCTTTCAGGGTGTGACGATGGAGCGTGATCAGTTGTCGGCTGACCTCGCTGCTCTGCGACTTTCTAAGCCCTCGGACACCGTCGCCTCCTTACAGTCGCTGATCGACTCGCTGACTATTACCATCCGTGATCAGGGTACGTTCATCTCATTCACTTCTTCTGTAGTCCGTATTTGACTCTCCATGTTATTTCCAGATGAACGTATTGAGGCAATGAAGAGTTCGATGGTCGAGATGGTAGATCATCTGCAACGCATCAATGATCACCGTCTCGACCGTGATCAGCTGCTGCACGACAAGATCCGCACCGCCGAGGATGTAGAGCGTCGGGAGATCGAGGCTCGCTATTCGGATGAGCAGGTCCAGCTCTTGACCAAACAGCTTTCTGATTCTCGCATCGGCCGCACCGATATACAGAAGAGGTTGTGCGAGAGTCGGAAAGTGGCTGAAAATTGCCGGCACGAACTTAATCTCGCTCGGGTCAAACTTGAAACCCTAGAGCTCGATGATCGTGTCTGGCTTCAGCATAACGCTGACCTGAAAAATCTCGCGGTGCAGACCATGGATAGGTGGACCAAGCCAGACACCGGTTCAGGGTCAGTTCAGACGGCCTTGCAGCGGCTTCCTGGGTTGATCAGCTCGTTTACTCCATCTGGCACACCGCCACAGTCGCCAGAGTTTGCCCCGCCTTCGCCCGCGTCCTCGGTCGCTTCTTTGCCTGTCCGTAGTGCTGATCAGCCCGTGATCAGTACTTCAAAAGCTCCTGCGTCATTTCAATCTCGTTCACCGGCGACTCCAAGATCAGCACCTTCGACCTCAAGTTCTGGGAAGCGTAAGCAGACCAGCTCGTCGAAGCAAAAGATGGTTCCCGCCAAGCGATCACGTCTTGTGATCGACTCGGATGACGAATCAACTGATTTGGACGAGAGGACGTTGTCTGTTCTGTCCCGATCACGCAGCACTGATCGCCGTACGCAAGTACCAAGTTATTCCGGCGTGAATTCGCTGGCCCAGGCCGTTACTTTGCTGGAGTCAGATGACGACGATGACGATGATCTCGAGGAGGAACCACCGGCTCAAGCTGATCCTGACATTCCTCCGACGACCACTGGGTCAGCGATCGCCCCGCCACTCAATTTTACGGGCGTCTTCATCCCCGCGGATCGATCGTCGATCGGAGAAAACGACTACAGCTACAATCCGAACCAACCGTTCATGGATCTGTATGTCGTTATGCAGGGGAAGCCGACTTCCGCTCACATGGCCACACGAAAACCTTGGAGTGCTGATCAGGTCTGGGATCTGACGCCTCGGGTTCTTGAAGTGCGGCAGAAAAGCGTCCCTCGCTTGTGGTCCCGCCCGCCAGGCTGGATCTTTCCGATCAGATCGCCGGCACCCAAGGACAACCAGTGGCAACCAAGGTTGCTGACCAGAGGTGCTATCGAACTTATGATCGATTCAGCACCCTGGGATATCCTCCTGACAACCATGCCCGGGCTGACGTTTCCTGATCGTCCTTGGTTTGTCGAGCTACAGGGACGCCTGGCTTTATATTACCAGGAGCACGTGCAAGCGATATGGGAGGCGACTCACCATTTCCCGATCACGACGGCGATGCGCAAGGACGCGTGGATCGAGCATTACCATCATGCTCGCAAGCGTCGACGTACCAAAGCCGGGGCTGGTTGGGCCACGATCTGCGATTATGTCGTTGACGGAATCCCTGCACGGCGAGTGTGATCTGGACATGTTCCTGTTCCCTGGCGTCCTGCATTTAACTGTTCGTCGAGCGGGATCGCGAGAACTCAAGGCTGACGGCGGGATTTGTTATCCCGGTTATGGGCACATAACTCCGGTCACCACACTGCGTGATTGCTTGCTCTGGACCGATCAGCATGAGCCTTGGCGAAACCAGTTCCGATCGAGTCCCATGGATCATCCAGGGTACAAGGTTTCTCGCCTGCGCACTAAATATGGTCTGTGATCGTCGTGATAACCAACTTTTATTTCGTTCTCCATAATCACTTAATATATCACGACATTCCTTGATGATCTTCTCGTTCCACTTTCGTAAATCTTGTTCATGTCTCATTATCGCTTCCATCTTGTATGTCGATCACTCTCATGCGTACAGGTATAATTCTTGAGTAATATATATATGTATATGCATCCGTTTCTTCCAAACCAGTCCAACCGCCCTGATCTCCACTTGCCCGATCATCATATTTGCTGATCAGTCACAACGTGTCAACCCAGGCTATTGAGATTCCTGGTTACCCTCTTCGTGGGTTTGCATCACTTCAAATCGATTCCTTCTCACCCGATCACGTTCGAATTCTCTCAATAACGCTCCACAGTTCAGATCACGCTCATCTATCCACTCGGGATCACCGTAGCCCTTCCAACGAACCAAATATTCACGGTGGGTCCGGCCAAAACGGGTCTTCTTGCCTGATCGGGTATCTAAAACCTTCTCCACCTCGAATTCGTTCGGGTCCAACGTTCTTTCCTAACTATCTTTGGGTAAGAGAGCCTCGTCAAAATCAAACCTTGGCTGATCATCACATGACAGCCTAGTTTTAGGCCGATCAGGGTATTTTCGAACCAGTTTCAGCTTCGACAAATGGACAATCGGGAAAATTCCATAATTGGTACCTGCAGTAATCAGCCGAGCGGCATGATCACCGATCAGTTCGGCTATGCGGAACGGTCCATGCCACAGATGTGCTAACTTCTTGGCATATCCTTCTTTCACGCGATCCAAGTAAAGCCAAACCCTTGATCCCGGCTCGATATTGTGCGAATCGGCCTGATCATTGTTCCGATCAGCTCTTTCTTGGATGGCCCTCCGCAATCGTTCGTTG